>SRHC01003611.1:2187-22639 GCA_004794325.1 Pomacea maculata | reverse complement strand
TTTATAAGACTTCAGTTATACCTGCAAAATCTGGTCAAGACTGTCCATCGTGTCGTGATCGCCGCAACCGGAAGTATTTTCTGCACGGTTTTTCCCGAGCAGACGATAACGGCGCTTCGCAACAGGCACACTGTTGGCGCGCGCTGGGAGATACCAATCCTGTCCCTACAGATCTCTGTCCTTGATGACCCTGAGGCTCCAGAAGCAGTCAAGCAGGCACGAACATACTTCCGGTCCTGCGAGGATGTTGGTGAGAACCCTGTCTTCTGGTGTACATTGGCATCTATATTCCGCTACATGTCACCTTTGGCTACACAACTTTGACTGACTTTTTCCCCAGGGATAAGCAACTTTTATCAAACTTAATGTTTACTGTACTTATTATACCTATTGACAACTTAAAAGATTCTTCATCATAATTAATTAATCAATCAATAACTTTATCAATAATGATGATGATTTACAAATAGATACCATAGACAAATTGGGCAAAAAGCCACTACTCGACCTACTCGATTTGAATGGAAGCGGCATCTACCCGACACTTCAACCATCCTGGACAGACACGGGTATGAATTTCTCGGACATTGTTGAGTACCTCACGAATTGGGGTGCCTTTGGTTCTAACGCCTTTATCATCATGGGTGTCGTCCAGGACGAGATGCAGTCAGACAACCACATAATTCTGGTAACATGTCAAGAACCTTTTCTTTCAGAATACATCCCTTTCTCTTGTCTGTGTCTTGCCGACATTTCCTGTTTCGTGAAATTTCTTTGTTTTCTTAGTTTCATTATCGTTTTTATATCCTTTTACATAGATAATAATTCACAAAAAGACACCTGCTGGTTTCAGTTCTCTCAGACTGATCTGATACTGCCGTCCCGAGACAATTATCTGGGAGAGAGAAACAGCACTGAGCTGAATCTCTTAGAAAACCTATATGGCCATGTCCTGAAGGCCCTGGGGGCAAACGCTACAACAGCTGCTCTAGATGCCAAAGACGTGGTGGACTTTGAGATTCAACTGGCCGAAGTAAGTGTTGGATCACTCACGTGTCAGTGGTGACGGGGTGCTCATTAAGTATCTGATGTAGTCCTGTTGCTGTTTTTACTATTTTTCAAAATATCTAATGCCATTATTGCCACTAGCTAATGTTGTAAAACCAGAAAGGAGGCAAAGTGATTTGCATAGAAAATGATTTGCAACTTAGGTTCAGTTTGATGAATAATTTTCTTGTGCATGGGTGACGTTCCGCGCAAGATGCTTTTTCATAAATCTGGAAAAATACCATTCAACACAGATGTCAAAGTTAAGTTTTATTGTATTGTCACAGTGAGAAAGTTGCTCGTTTGACGTCCTTGTCTAAAAGTGACCTTACAACTGCAGTGCATAGGTGTGTTCCTCCAGGACGAAAAATTTGTATTCACATAGATTTTGGTGAAATACTATTGTGGACTGAAGGTTACAAAGCTATGAGAATAAAGTGTATCC
Source organism: Pomacea maculata (assembly GCA_004794325.1). Lineage (NCBI taxonomy): Eukaryota > Metazoa > Mollusca > Gastropoda > Architaenioglossa > Ampullariidae > Pomacea > Pomacea maculata. The sequence continues at coordinate 21,147 of SRHC01003611.1, read as the reverse complement.
TACTACTACTTTAGAGGCTGGAAATTTTGGCCGATCGCGGTCCTAAAATCTCGTTGATTGTTGGCCAGTGCGTGTAGCATGAAGTCATTATGTTACTTCACCCAGATGTAATAATGATTTGATCACAAAAAGGTATCTTTAAAAGTTTTGTTCTTTGAAACAGGCTCTTGTACCAAAAGAGAAACTAAAAGACAGGGCGAACCAATTGCGTAAAATGTCTCTGGCTAACTTGACGAAGACCTTTCCACAGGTAATATAAGAACTTCTATGCTCAGTCTTGGTTTTCTTTTTCTTCTTTTCCGTTTTATTTATCCTCGTCAGAGGTGTCCTCATATTTTAGCGTTTCTTTTCGCAGCCAGTTTTTTAAAAACTTCTAAATAACACTATGTAGAAATTATAGTTACATGTCTGAGTTTAATCCGTATGTCTGTGACCATCAACTTGTAATAATATTAACCACACCTTCTACTGCAGTTTGACTGGCTTCACTATTTGCGTCGTGAGTTCAACAAGACTGGCGAGAATTACAACATCACATTGGATGAGATGGTAGCCATCGATGCGTTCGAGTATTACACCAAGCTCTTTGCCTTGGTCAATAAAACGTCTAGCAGGTGTGTATCTTGTCTCGTCATCTTTTGTTATCGAGTTATCGAAATATGTGAAACAAGTACATTTTAAAGAAGTGCTCACTTAACAAACAAAACCAATTCTCTAATAACCAACCAGCATCTTACATTTTTTTTAAAAGTGTGTACGTTTAACGCTTGATGTTGAGTGCGCCGAAACAAAGAAAATTGAAGTGATAGTGATTCTCACATTAATTTTGTCTAGTGCTATAGCAATACAGAGATAAAATCAGAAACATGTTATGGTCGGATAGATGTTTTCAATTAAAGCAACTGCAGAAAGGACGAATATTTAACTCCTATCCTAGACTGACAGATACATTGGTACAGGAGGTGACACTTCTTGTCACATCACATCCTACGAACCATGGACAGTTGTGTTCTGTTTTAGAAATTGTCTTCTTCTTGTTGGTGTTGTTGTAACAGGACTCTGCTGAACTATTGTGTATGGCGTCACGTGTGGTCGGCTCTGCCGTATCTGGACAAAGAATTTCGAGACTTGCATGCGCACTTCAATAAGGTGATGACAGGTTTCTCTACTTGTCTACCTGCTCTTGCTTGCACGGCTTTCAGGGTTACTAGACGACAGATCACACATGTGTTTGTACCATCAACAATCACTTCCTATTTTTTTCCTTGAACAATACTCAGCACAACAATAACAGTTTTTTTACATGAGCTTTTAACACAAACGGTTTTGATTTCTATCCTCAGATCTTGTATGGCACAAGACGTTTACCAGAACGCTGGAAGACTTGCGTACAACAAACTGACGATTCCTTTCCCTACGCTGTAGGCAGACTGTATGTAGACAAAAGATTCTCTCAGGAAGATAAACAAAGGGTTAATGTTTGACTCTGCTACTGTATTTTCTTAGTAGTCTAGTGTGTACTTTTCTAATGCATTCGTTATTTAGTTTTTAAAAGCAAAAATAATCATATAAAGATCAGCTTAATCGTTTTAAATAAAAATGATAACATCATTCAACTAAGTACAACTGATTGTGAAAAATTCTTTGGAATTTATAAAACATATTTCGAATAAGACCTTTATTATTGCTTTTGACATGTAAATGTGTCTTCTTTGTGGTTCATTAAGTAAATATTAGTGAGATACTGCTGAGAGAGTGACAGAGTCTGAGAAAATGTATATGGGCACTTGTGTGTGTACTTACGTGCGCACTCACTCCACAGATGAAAAAGATGATTGACAGTCTCATGAGGGCTTTCAGAGAACTACTACAAGAAAACAGCTGGCTGACACAGACTACGAGGGAAGCCGCCCTGAAAAAAGTTTGACCCTACCTTGACAAACTATTTTTATTTTGTTTTGATGAATGTGTTCTTAAGATCAACTGACAGACTCTCGGAGAATATCGAAGTATGCGCAATCAGACATCAGTAATTATGTTAGCAGGACCTCGGACTTTGTGACAAAACTCTTTTCAAGACAACGTTTTCTTACACTAAACACGAGTCACACAAAGCTTGGCTTTATTTTATTATTGTTGGTGTAAAGCCATCCTCATTATCAACATCATCAATTTGTTTCGAAATATATTTTTTTTAAACCTAAAGACATAATAACTAAAACTAGTTTTCAGCCTTTAATGTTAGAATATTTTAAACATGGAGAAGTATCCTACGTGAATGTAATTGCAGGTAAGATCGCCACGTGACAGAATGTAAGCAATTCTGACTTTTGTTACAGCTGAGCTTCATTACTAGGAAGGTTGGCTATCCGGATTTCATTCTAAATGACACAGCTCTCAATGCCAAAAGTGATATGGTAACACCTGTCATCTAATCTTTTCTAAACCCACCAGTTATACGCATGCGTACTCATATCCACCCGGATAGCTAATACATTGTTATCAAACCTTTGCTAAAATGTTGAACCTATTTATACTACGTAGCTGGGGAACACAGCTGGCATGTTATTTAGATTTAAAAAAATCGAAAACGCTGATGTGTTTTTGATAAGTATTGTGGGATTTGTTATTGATTAACTAATTTAGTTTTGCTTTTTAATGATTGCTTTTTGTTGTTTTAGTATGAAGTAGACCCACAAAACTTCTTTGAAACTGTCAATGACATAAAGAAGAGACATTACCTCTGGATGCTGAAGCACCTACATAAGCCAGTGGACAGAACTGAGTAACTGTTTTATTATATGAGCATGCATAGGGAAGGGGGTGTATATATATATACTGAGACTTTTATTATTTCTTGAAGAAAGCCGTGTATTGTCTCTGATAAAGCCGTTGCAATGATAAGCGAATGTATAAAGTTTCACGTTTAGTGCCATTATGCAATGAAGTGCTTTGAAAAATGGATTATAATGTTCAAGACTTCATTTTCAGATGGTATGTGTCTGTATCTGATGTGGGGGCTTACTACTATCGGCAACGTAACGAAATAGGTAAGACAGCTTTTAGAAAAAAGTCACCACAGCCTATCGACGATCGGTAAAACTTTGCTAATTAACTCTTTCTCGCTTTCTCTCTAGCGCACCCTATCACATCCACCACCACCCCCTCCACACACACACACAACTCATAATGATAGTCATCAATCGCACAGAAGACTTATTATTCTTCTTCTGAAACCTCGTTCAGCTTTGGATGTCGAGAATCACCTGGTGCTCATGCTTTCTCCATCTCTCTATCCGACTCTACACTGATCACAAACATAAGACGATGTCACCTAACCTCAGTACGTGTGGACCACACAGCAGATTTCTTGCTGTTTTTCCCCTGGATCTCTTCCAGCTTTAGTTACCGAGTACCAACGATAAAAAAGACTTTTGCGTCAGTTTTATAATCTACATTTGTAAATACTCATAAAATTACAAGTGGACGATGTTTACAATTGACCTACTTTATTCCTTCTTATAAAGACTTGAATGTTATCTGTAGAGTTCAGCTAAAGAGAACCGATAAAGTTTGTTTCCCTTTATTTTGAAATTGTATTATTGTAAAGCAACAAAGAAAACATTCTGCGTGACATAAAGTACCTGTCAAGAGCTTTATATCTGTGACAAACGATAAATTTTATACTTTCTATATTATTTTATAATATAAAATTTGACAAATTTCATTTTTACTCTTTCAGTGTTTCCAGCGGGAATTCTCAACCCACCATTTTACAGCAAAACGTTTTCCGAGTACGGAACATGGCTAAAACATTTTTCTTACTTATATTCCCTTTGCATTTTTCAATACAACTATTTGTTTTACGTAAACTGCTGTATTGTTTAAATACACTTTGGGGAAATGACTACTAACAATTTTAATTTCATATATATATATACTATGTACTCTCTAGGTTGTCGTTATTTGTCAAAGACGGCAAAACCTGTCCAGCAGTGTGAATCAGTCTGTCTATGTTTCAGCGCCCACATCTACGGTAGTATCGGAGTATTCATTGGTCATGAAATCACTCATGGCTTTGATACTGAAGGTAACTCGGAAAAAGCTAATTAAACTACAAAAAGAGTTTCTAAATGGTTATTTAACTGTAATGCTTAGTAGCTCAGATAGGCCTGAGTGTCCATGTCATAGTTACAACGTCCACCATAATGGAGGTTAGGATTGGATCTGATCGTCGTCCAGTGCAATAAACACTAATGTATTTTCGCTACGTCTAAGGAAGATAACACCAGGGTCCTTAGTTATGAAGCGAGGGTACAATCTTACCCTGGGGCGATATAGGAAACTCAAGGAGAACCGTGTGCAGACCTACAACAGTTGCTTTCCCATGGAGGTGTTGTCATAAAGCAGTGACAAAGGGAGAAATGTGTTAAGGAAACATGGAGCAGTGTCCACTAGGTCTGGACATCGTTAGTCATAATCATTAGTCATACCTGTCTTTAAAGAGGGGGGAGCACATGAATAGAATTGAAGCTGACAAGACTCGCCACCTGCAACGTATTTAGGCGATAGTGAGCAGGTCTCCCACGTAACGACCAGTTCAGTCGTAAGTTCGTAAGCCAGCTCCGCCTTTGGCAACCACGGTGTCAACCATCTTTCAAGGTCCCTTGAACGATGCTCTCCGTGTCATTTGTTGATCAGAGTGATAGAGTTTTAGTTCGCGACCTATGGCTTTTTCTTCCTTTGACGCCTAAGAACTTCCTGGGCTGTTGACAGTAGCATCTCTTTGATGTTTCCATTGGCTGTGTTTACACCACAGTACATTAAGTTCAGTACTTTGAATTTACCTCCAGCTGCCGTGACTTTAAAGATCTTCGCAACGTTTGTTTCTTGCTACCTCGAAACAGCTACTCGAAAAAACGCGCCACATAGGCACACAAAAAGCCATCTGGCCATGGTCCAGTAGAAAAAATGTAGATCGCCACTAATCAGAGTAAACACTAAGCAATGTGTGTAAGTGGCGGTGCTTCAGTGTTCTCCAGAAACCCTGGGATGGCGTAGTAATGCGGGAGGAGGTTCTGAAGGACGTTACTCATGCTGCTCAAGAAATGTCAGAGTCTGTCAAGACTTTCTGTCTCCTCACCGGGTACGCAGCCGATGGCCTGAGTAAGGCTGGCAGGGCAGGACAGATGCACACAGCTTTGTAACCTCAAAAACACACAGAAATGTCAAGTACACCCATAAAAATATAGCAGCCACTGCCTTTTCTTCTGCTTCCTAAGAAAAGTAATCTCGTGAGACTATTTAGCATGCATGCCACACAATCAACTCAAACCACAATCAAGAATTTAAGGGAATCTTCGTTCATTTTCCACCAAATCATTTTAACATGTTGCAAAATCTTTAAATGTATACAAAGTAATAACTGTATTAAACAAAGGTGTTCCCCTACAGGAAACCTAGCAGGATTATAAATAAACAATTTATTAATTACCTGCAACACTGAATCTTCACTCAATTGCGATTACACAATGACTAACGTCCTCCAAATGCTTTTTCACCCAGTCTTGATGAGCACTTTTAAAAACATGAACACTTCAGTCTGCTATGAGTAAGTTACTTTTCTACTTCTGGCATCCTGCATTCAAACAAAATTAACCTTTCCCTCACTTTCTTCTTTTTGTTGTTGTGTCAAGACTCATGTTTGTGACACTTTGACCTTTTTCTAATCAAATATAAACTGAATGATTACAGTAATCTAATCAACTGTTGTTTACACATTTGATTTACAGGTATTACTTATGACGAGAAAGGTAACCTGCGACAGTGGTGGCAAGAGGACGATCGGAAGACCTTTGAAAGTCGAGCTCAGTGCATGGTAGATCAGTACAGTCAGTTCGTGGACAAGGAGCTGAATATGACCGTAAGTAGTCGTGTGGGCGTAGTAGTCGTTTAGTCGATAAGATTAGAAATATTTACTAAATGTATTCTATTGAACAAGCTAAAAAGCGAGAATGCATTACAAATATTAAGAGGCTACTGAAAATGAAGCTGACATCTACATTTATTGTCTTTACTCTTAAAAGTTCATTTTTCTAAAATAGTTTTACTTCTTGTTTCTTGTGTCAAAGAGTAAAGAAAGTAAGGTCTTCTCGCTTTTAAATAAACCTGTGGATAGAGTTAATAGGATCCTGTCATAGTATAAGCATAATATTATTAAGGTGTGTATATGTGTGCGTGTGTGTGTGGGTGTGTATTGGACATGGTGTAGGTGAACGGGTCGCTGACAATAGATGAAAACATCGCAGACTGCGGAGGAGTTAAAGAGGCCTTCAGGGTAGGTTCTTCTTACTCGTCAAGTAACAGTACATGTGAGTGTTTGTGTGTGTGGGGGTAGGAGGGGTTACTTCTGTATATGGGGATGTTCTGAAATGTGAATTTCCAACAACGTTTTCTATTATTCAGGCATATCGCAGTGTTATCACAGAGAGAGGCCAAGAAGAGAACAAGTACCCGACACTACCGTACACACAGAACCAGATCTTCTTTATCGGCTTTGCACAAGTCAGTGATATAAGCTGCCGTCGTTTTATCTTATTTTCTGTGAAAACACCTCATATGAGACAGCTCGACATTAGTAGACAGCCTCCTGGGCTAAATTATTTACCTTTAGAAGTGAATTACTGACATTTAATCTCGTTTTCTTGTTTGGTTCAATTGCTATCTAAAACACGAAAAATAACTTCTGAAGTAGTCTTACGTTTGTGCCTGGCTTAAGAAAATAAAATGTCGTCTTTTCTTTGTGTCTAAGCTTTGGTGCAGTCGTGATCTGCCAATGTCTCGTGAATACCAGCTACAGACCGACCCCCACAGTCCAGATGTCTTCAGGTAAGGGTTCAACCTCTTGAAACAAATTCCTAATATCATACTCAAGGAGTTTTTCTGAAAATATGGTAAATTTTACTGCAACAACAACAACAACAACAACAACAACAACAACAACAACCAGCAAAATCTGTACCTACAGAAACTCAAATCTTTCTCTGTCACCTTTGTCATCCTCACTCGGTTCTATCAGTCCTTTATTGAAAGTCTCATCATTTTCTCGTTCATCTCTTGGTTCGTTCCTCAGTCTGTCCCTAGCAAACAGGAATAGTATCGTTTCTCTTGTTAATATCTGTTCCAAGATCAGCGAAATCAGGAAATGGATTTGGCATCTTCTTGTCATCAGCAGATCCTTTGAAAGGCATCCCGAACAAGTATAAAAGAGCGAGTGTGGCTGAAGCAGAGGTCCTTTACGCTTTGTTCCACCATACGGGGCTCGTGACTGTATTCAGCAGAATATCGCGAAATTTGACATTATAACCGTCTGTCCGCTCGTTCATTTGTCTGCTTGTCTTGTCTGTCTGTCTGTTATCTCATGATATGGCTCTTTCATGTGGGTGAACTCCTGTGTCACAGGGTTCTAGGATCTATTCAGAACAGTAAAGAGTTTGGAGAAGTCTTCAACTGTCCCGTGGGAACACCCATGAATCCACAGAAAAAGTGTGAGGTCTGGTAGAAAGCAAGACAAAAAGGAAAAAACATCGACGGCAGCGATGACTCAGAGGACACTTTCTTTGATTGCATCTCTTCGCATTTTCCCATACTCTGCTGGTGAAATATTTTGGGAGCGCTTCAAAGTCGGGACTCTTTTAACACTGCTATTCATCGGATAAAATTATCTGTTCTGTTCTAATGTTAGTTATCATTATTATAAATTAACTGTATTTGAATCTTTTATTGTACTCAGTAGATAAGTTTCTCAGTTAAGGCCTATTCTCACGCCGCAATATTCGGCACTTAGCGGGGTTAGCAGCCCCCTTTCAAGGGTTAGCGAGTTATGCACACGGCACGCAGAAAGGCCTTGTCGCTAGGTTTCGGAATATAGCGCGTGTTTCTATTTTCTCGCTAGACCGACCTACATTGTAGGGCTGTAGCCAATCGGAATGCTTGAACACAGTAGGCTCCCTTTTTACCTCCACATTGTAAACAATGGCGACGTGGTGGGAGGAGTGCTGTGTTCTCGTGATTTCTCTTTGGGAGAATTATCCGTGTCTGTTCAAATTAATTTAAGTTCATTAAATGTAGAAGATGACATACGCAAAAGCTTCTACACTCGCGTGGATCTTCCAAAGATACTTCTTTTCAAAGACAAGAATATGCTCTTAATCGACTCCTACGTGTTACCCACTCCCTCACCCACATCTTTTGTTTCTTATTTTCTCTCTCTCTCTCTCTTCTCTCTCTCTCCGCTTCAAATAATATAACTATCGTAGCCACAGTTGCTTCTAAAAGTATCTCGTCGATGTCGTCTGCCATATTGTTAACTTCCCATAATGCGCTGAGCGGATGACGTCACTCGCAAGACACGTGCGTGGCCTCGCTACGTGAGAATAGGACGATGGCGCTAAGCTGCCTAGACGCAAGTTTTTTGTACAAGAACATTGCCGCGTGAGAACAGGCCTTTATGTACTGTGGGATCTCTTGAACTGGAATAGTATTTTGATTGTGTACATTTAATTTTTTTATTTTAAGTTTCAATTTTGGAAAAACACAATAAATAATGTGGGCTGCAATCTGAAAAGCAAAACATCTCAACTCTATGAACAACTTTCAAAAAAGAAAGAAACCTTTTACAGAAGCCATTCATAAAACTTGCTATGACAAGTAAAATAGAATAATAAGCTTTCTGAGACATGAGATGACAAATGTTTGCCTGCTGCATGTAGTCATTACTCATTATTTTTAACACAGTTTCATTGGAAAGGTTCTAAGACAAGACCACAAAATCATCAGTAATAAACTCCAGTTCATTTGAAAAGAGGTGTGGAAGGGGACATTTTTCTTGTGTAAAGCTGACCACTGCGCCTACACAGTACTCTGTCATATGCAAAGCCACTTTGCTTCTGAATTTTCACCCTTTGATATTACCCGAAGAAGCATGAGGGATTTTAGGTACTACAAAATCGTCTTCTTCCAGTGTTCATTACTACTATACTAATGCATGCTTTTTCTCGTTCAACAACACAGAGTACCTGCATGAACAACTTATCTCCATAAATGTAATTCAAATTAACCTTTTCAAGCCACAGTACTATAGCTGTGACCAGCGACACAAGATGTAATTAGTAAAGTGCACATAGCAAATGAAAAAGACTATCTGCAACAGCGTGGTCGAAAATATATCTTTTAGAAAAAAGTTTGTGCAAGTGAAACGATCTCTTTTTCTGACATTTATTTACACCGACAACGGCATGAGCAGCTCTGCCCTTATAAACGAGCAATGTTCATACTTGAAGTTTTTTTTTGACTGTACGCACGTACAAAGACAAGCACAAACAATAATGGTCACCTGCAGCAGCAATACTTGACAAACATCAACGAGGCTTACCACGTGGTAATGTGAAGTAGCCGAGCATATTGCGTTTGGCGTTTTTAACCTTCACAAGCTTCACACATGTAAAGTTTAATAATTTCAAGGCTAGAGAGTAGCGTTGCACACACACTTGTCTTCGCCACTACAGCGCGATAATAAAGATCATCTGATGAACTCGATACATTGCTCCACTCTCTGGTCATCATATGTTCACCGAAACAGCGTGGACGCAATCGTTGTGACGAAGCACGGTATTTCCGCGCGAGGGCGAGATTTTGTGGGACTTATTGACTACAGGTGCAAATCACCAACTTTGAAATTAGATTTTTATATAAAAAAAAACCTACTGTATTTACAGTATCACTACTTACCAGAACCTGTTAATTTTTCGGACCAATCGGGTAAGTCTTGAAAACGTTTGCTGACATTGCCAAAACTAAATGCAAAATAAGTCATTAGAATAATCACAGAGAAGGTGTATATAATTATGAGAATTTGGTCTTCACGCGATCTGTAGTAGCCTCACCCCAAAGTAGAACTGAGAACTAAACACTATCTTCTAGGGACAGATATTTCGGAATGTCAGCGGGCTGTACCATCTTGTTACTTGGATCCTCTTTACGTTTTTATATTTGTCTTTTATTCGTCATATGTACTGTTGGTTATCCATCACGTGTTGTTTGCTTGTTGGTTTGGTTGGTTTATGTAGCAGGAAAGTGCTTCCACCTTGAGGCGAGTTTTCACTATGGGGGAGAGGGAGTGAGATGAAACCGGAGTAACCGGAAACAACCCCAACGCCCATCCCCGTTGACAGTCATCACATTCATAGAGAGTCCCGAGACGAGATTTGAACCCTGAGCCGCTTGCTGAAGTCATGACAAGCGAGTGTTTTAGCCACTACGCTACCGGGCGCCACTTTGTTTGTTCTTCTGTCCAGCGTGTTCTGCCCATCTAACGTTCTTATTCTTCAGCGCGAAGAGTGTAAGTCTTATGAGTGCGAGTATGCACTGTCTTCCGTGCTGTCCAGCTGGCGTGTCTCCTCTACGAGGTGTGTTATCGTTCAGCAAAGGAGCGACGGTGGAGATTACATCACAAGCTTGAGAACAGGTGTGAAACGGACAGTATTTCTGCGAGGCAATACGACCGAACGAGGCATCCTCCGAGGCGGACCTGCCCCACGAATGTCACATCAAAAAGTACATGAGCGTTCCTCCAGACGAATTTATGTACAGATTTAGTATACACTCGAGTAAGTAAGAATGGAACAAAGTTTTGGTAGAAGGCTATGCGTAAAGTATTGCCATATGAGAACTTTGCAAACTGTAGCTATCTCCGCATTTTAAACGGCAGCAGTCTCAAAAAAGAAACAATGCGATCATGAGCGTCACTCGCTGGTCAAACTTATACAACCTTCTTACTCAAAAACAATTCATATCATTATCTGCCTTATGCCTTTAAATAACTTTAAAGTTCTAAAGGCAAAATAAAACTGCTTAGAATCGCGTAAAGAGTACGATAAATTTTAATCTCGTCTATTTATATGTGTGTTCATGTGGAAAACGTTGAAGGTTTATAGTAGAATTTTGTGTTTAATAACAGAAATTACACGGGACTCTTTTTTTTATGCTTGCGCGAAGTCTCGTTCTCCGTCACGTGACCCTATGATGTGGGGTTTCCATGGTGAGAACCATGCCTCGAGAACGTGCTGCACTCGATTGCCACGAAAAGATGGGAACAGATTCAAAATTTTCTTTTCATCAGTTTCCGACAGACAGAGCTTACAAGCCTTACACACAGAGTGCGTCATACGAATAAAAAGATGACGTCAAATCTTCGCAATGATACAGATACAGACACTTCCTGTGCGTGTGACGTCATAAGGAGACTGATGTCACAAGGAGACTCACGTCACAACCAGACTCGTCTGCTTGACTATCTCGGGAAGCTATCGTGGTTACTCGGCGGAAGGACACAACGGTCGATTTCACTGGATTTTTTCGATTTTTATAAACATCGGAAAGGGAAATAGTGCTAATAAGTGGTAATTAAGTGAGAAACAAATCCTTTATTTCTCCTCTATTGCTCTCGTGCTCTGTAATTGTAATTAAATACATTTTTTGAAACGTTTGACCGTCGCCAGAGCCTTATCACAAGCCTTGAGTAACCCTTTAAGAGGACTGCTTTGGATCTCTTACAAAGAGTTTCAACCTGCTCGCTATCTTCAAGCGAAAAAACTGTCAGTGTTCATTCTCGTTACAAGACATAAAACTAACAAACGGATACATGGAGGGAGGACTTCGTAATGACAACCTGGCGAAAGTGGAAGAATAGACATAACATGACCGATCCCAGTGGCAAGCTCTAGTCGCTGGTGTATTCAGTGCTCACCGCCTCCCCCGACATGAAATCAAACCATGTGACTGAATCAGACTATTGTAAAATGCCGATAGTTTCTGTCGCCTTCCGCCCCTACTTAGGGACAGTTTTGCAGCCGTTACGTTAGTGCCACACCTATTGCTAGAGCAACAGTCTTTGCAAAGTTGTACTCATTTCAACGCACAAAGAAGACCTTAGAGTGCCGTTAGTTATGTGGGGTGTACAGCAGCTTTCACTCCCAATTTACCCGATCTTCTGGCAGGTGTGCCTTTAATACACAAAAACGATATTAAGGCAGTTATTAAAGAAATGTACCTGGGAAACTGAACTAAATGGGTAATGTCAGCTGAGGGTGTTGTTATTCTGACAAAAGGGTATTTGAACTAAAAGATGCGCGCGTGCAAACACACACACACACAAGCACAGAAGGAGATGCATACCCACATGAAGGGGTACGCACAAAAGGGGTTGGAAGATGGCAATAATTTAGCTTTAAAAATGATAAATGATTGAAAACATGAGAGTAGCAGGTAAACAGATAGCACAGCGTGACAAGACAATGCGGTCCTCGCACTTTTAATGCAGGTAAGAAAAGGAAAAAAACAAGAGTACAGACAGGTGTGTCTTTGCAAGATATGGTGACATTAATTCTTTCCTGCAGATGAGGTTAATTGAAAGGTTGCAAGATCAGGACACAATTTTTACAAGGTTTTTTAGTGAATACCCTGTATAGTTGTATTGTAAAGCCACTAAAGTGAACGAAGTAAACTTTGCATTGAAATCCTGGTCGTCCTGTTGAAGAACGCACTCAGTAACACCCGAGTAGATTTTCGCGGCTCGGTATGTTAATAATGTTTTGATGGCTGGCCGCCTACCGAGATGTACTTTAGCTACTGACTGAAACAAAAAGACAAAGACTAGCAATCCCCTCATGTGAACAGTCAGTCCCTGTGAGCCTGTCATTGAGGTTAGACGTGTCCTCTCTTACCATGGCTGACAGTACCACAAAGGGTAGTAATACAGTCCTGTCTCCAGAGAAAATTATGTGAGTTGACATTCTGTCTTCGTAACACTCATTAAGAAAATGGAAACCTATTTGCTTTTTATTTGTTCGAGATCTTAGAACAAACGTACACTAAGCTCACCAATTCTTCAAACCATATTGGTTTATTCGCTATATTCGCATCTCTTATTGTTTTTTAAATGCTTTAGTTTTAGTTTCTATGCAAAAGTGAAATGCTGCCACAAGAATATAAAATCAAATATTTAGAGCATTTATCTAGACCGATTTATGTACAGACTTAGTGTACACTATAAATATATAAATAAGAATGGGACAAAGTCCTGTTAGAAAGCTTTGGGTGAAGAAGGATATTGGTATCATTTTCACTCACTAAGTATTTCAAGACGAGGGCTTTGGAAAAAATGTGGCTGAGTATTTGCGCATATATAGTGTCAGAAACTCCAATGTCGAGGTGTTGCACTTTAAAGCTTGTATGCTTATGTAGAGGGTTTAATAAATGCGAGGACAGAAACACACACACAAACATACGTTTTATTCAAAATTAAAAGGTGTCTTGAAATAAGTACAAAATAAATATAGATAAAATAACAACTGGATAACCACTGAGAGATATCTTTACGTTTGTCGGCAGGTTTTCAACAAAAAGAATTCTGACAACAAGAGAGAAGTGGCTCATCTTTGCGGTCATTATACTTTTTGTGGCCTTTCTGGTCTTCCTCGGACTTTTCATCGCCTTTTGCATTAAATACAATGAAGTCAAAGGCAAGTAACAAATCTGGGAAAATATGAAAAAAAATTTGTTTCTCGACTCTTTACTTCTCTCTCCTAATTACTGTTGCACTTTGGGGGAGCATACATGAAGTTGAAATTTATTTACTCAGGACATGGTAAGCCATATGATGTTCTCATTATATATTTTCAATTTTTTACTGTTTTAGTCTCTTTCCAGTTTATCTGTAAGGTCTCTAAATGTGCTCGTTGGCTTCAGTTGAATTTAATGAAACACGGTCTGTGGGTAGACTTTCAAAACATTCTTCTTCAAAGATGGCTCGTTTTGCTGATAGATGAGATCTTGGCTTTGTAAATATCGCGAAGATTGTGCTTCATCAAATCCACCACAAGAGAGCAAGCAAAGTTTAAGATATTATAAAATAACTGTAAGCATTTCACAGAACATAATTTTTTTAAATATTAATCTTGTTAATTTAATAATTTAAGTAACTGACAGTCCTCGAAAAAGGATGGCAAAGATTACAAGCTACAGACTGAGACAGCAGTGGAATGTAATGGGATGCTAAGGTACATTGTGCTCCGCATTGGTTAATTTGAGCGAAGGGGACAACAAGCCTGGTTGTCGTTGTCCAACAACATTGACAATGTGGTGGTAGTGGTGGTGGTGGGGGGGGGATTGCTGTGGTGATGTTTCGCTATTGTCTTTTTTTCAGCTGTCCCGTACACAAAACAGACTATTAATTTCTTTAGTGACTACTAAGCCCGTTATATGTACCCTTATTTATTCAAGAGTACACTAGTTCACGTCTGTGTCAATTCCAGAGTCAGCTACAGTTGCTGAAAGTGTCTGCCAGACGTTTGAGTGTCTGGATTCAGGTGAGTCTGAGTGGATAGACTTTTTGCTGTAGAAACAATTATTGCCTAAAATGCATAATATTTTAACAGACTTACTAACTGTTGTGAAGGAAGCAGATACATTCTCTCTCTCACTCTTTCTCTTTCTCGCAAGCACACACAAACGCATGCACTCACGCTATCTCTCTCTCTCACACACACCTATAAACACGCAAAGACTCTTTGAAGTGCAAACACGTCCCACAAATGATCCTCGCACATCGCAGTGCCTCGCCAACCACATTTGTGTATTTGATTATTACCCACTATTTAAGAAACATACAGACAGCATTACACACAACTGCACACGCACACGTACACATACATTCTGTCTGTCGTTTCCTCTCTCTCAAAGACACAAACTCATATATATATATTAGAGCGTGTGCGAACGTTTCGCCGCCGGACGTTTCGCCGCATTATGTCAGAGAGAGAGAGAGAGAGAGCTTACTTACTTCTGAAAGAATGAAAGTAACTACTATATTACACAATAATTCTTTATTTCAAACAAATTTTACAGATTTCACAGACAGTTCACTTTGATTGTCACAGATTATGCGCAACAGCTTTGAGATACATTGATACAATGGCGAGAGAAATGTGTGAGCTAAGGGGCGTCACACACTTGACTTCGGCTAAAGGTCCCGCGTGAAATGCCGAAATGAAGTGCCCCGCGCCCAATCGTCCGGCGGCGAAACGTCCGGAGGCGAAACGTCCGTGTACCATATAGAGAGAGCGAGAAGTTGTCTTATGCTGGTGCACTAATAAAACTGTTGGTTTATTCATGCATCAAACATGCACTAGGACGCAGTTGCATAAACATGGAGACTAATTGTTCCACGGACTTTGCACTTTAAAACAAACAAACAACGCAGAAAGATCTGCATTGTCAGAATTGTTTCTTTGTGGTTTTCTCTACTCACTACAAACTACGTTATAACATTTGTGCAGCTTTCTTCATCGCCAAAAGCATTAACATCAGTGTGGATCCTTGTGAGGACTTTTACCAGTTCGCGTGCGGACGCTGGTTGCAGGACCACCAAATACCCGCAGACGACATCACCGTCAGTGCCTTTTCGATAATATCTGAGGACATCAAGCAAACGCTGAAAGGTCAGTCAGAAGTGAAAGCATAAAACCTTCCGTTCGTCTACCAACATCACTCAGGTAATCAGAGTTTTAAGCACAGTAAGATCAATGCTAGTAAAAATGTGTTACAGAACTTCTTATCCTTGACAGAGATCTGTAGGGACAGGATTGGTATCTTCGCGTTCCTCGCGCCGAAGCAGCATTGCGCATGTCAGACCCGAGTACCGGCATCCAAAACATCCGGTGACAGCGTTTCGTGGTGTGTTTGTGCAGTGTTTGGTAATGAACCCTTGCTCGATTTTTTTAACAAAAGTGAAAAAGCAGTCATGCCTAGTGCTAATTGTGCTGTATATGGGTGCAGTGCATGCAAAGGAAGGAACCGGGGCCTGTCATTTTTTTTCCATTCGGCAACGAAAAAAGCAAAATTCCGAATGGGAACAGGCTCTTATTCATTCTGTTAACAGATGCGACTAGAGTTTTAACATTGAAAGGGCGACTATATGCTCTCGGCATTTTGCTCCAGAATATATCGTCACAACAGGTACGTGTGCATTTTCTTACGGTTTTTTTTTTAATAATATTACGATAGTAATTGTTGAAACAAATGCCTGTTCACTCGACTGTGGACTATGTGTGACTGGCTATTTTAATGTGTGTTGGCAGTGTCCTGTGTAAAATTGACGCTATCACTTCCCCATTTTGCAAAAATTATCACGTTTAATATATTGGACAAGTAATGTGTATAGCTGACAAAGCATGCTTCAGATTTTTTGCATGGTATTCCATATGATTTCTGGAACATTTATTGGAGTGAATTGTAGCCATGCAATCAGACAAAATGTATTGTTGACGACACTGAGGGGACATAAGGCCTAAGCTATTTAAGCCTGACCGTACTACTACTACTGCTGCTATTGTTAAGATGCATTATTTTTTTGGTATGTTTTTTATTGATCAGTTTGAGTTTAGGAGTGTATGAATCCATATATATGATATGCAGTACTGTGACTTTGCAAATTGTTCCTTATTAAAGCATAATTACCAATGAATTTCACTCAACCACAACACTCAGTAAGATTTTCCTTACTTCAGGAAAGATGAATATATAGTCTAACAAAATTTTACTTGCTATTTTTTTATTATTTTCTCTGTTGTTGTCAGCTGGTGGAAAACGTTCATTGGTACCAGGCAGCCTGCCAACCTTACTAATACCACCAAGAAGTGTAGAAACTCCAAAGTCTCAACCTAGGAAACCTCCAGTCAGTAGAAACCAAGATTTAGCATGAGAAGTTTTAGGTGTGGGGATGGAGGAGGGGCAAGAAATAATGTGTTTCAGGAGTCTTTACAGCCAATTCTAATTTATAATTTTTTTCTGGGGTAATCATAAAGAAGCTGGAAAACTATTCAGTATGCTCCAGCTTGAATATGCTAAAAATAATAATCATAATTATGATGTGTAAGTGTAGTCTATGTATATCATAAAACGCCTGCTGTGTAAATACCACACAAACTTAACCACCACAATCTGATTTTTTTCCCCTCATTTCTTACCAACAATTGTTCCTGTTTTTTTACATCACCATCATTAGTTATCATCTTCACGTCAGTTTAATATCTCTCATCACAATAACAACCTCAGTTGTCACTCATCACTCATTTCTAATAATAGTTCTGCTCATCATCCAGCACTGCTCATCTCATGACTTTCAAATTTTGTGTGCTTGTTTCAACCATTTTCTGGTTCCCTTTTCTCTCTTTTCCTTTTTTGAACGCTGATAAAAGTCATCCATAAATGTCTTGCACTTGTGGTAGGCTCTGATCTTGAAATAAATGTATATCACATCCTTAAGGACTTTCTCTTTTTTATTTTCTTGGGTGCACACTGAGTAGAGATGATCATAAAATTTTTTTTAAACTGTTGAAATAGAACATTCCTGGAGGTAGGCCTCAAAGGATATTGCTGAAGAAGAAAATCCACTGAACATTGCTCTAAAAGTCATTTCGAGTTCTGCAAACAAAAGTTCTATATTTGGATGAAGTGTCACAAGCCCTCTTCTGTCTAGTAAAGATGTTAAGCTTAAATTGCTTTCAGAACTGTTAGCTGAAAGTGACTCTAATATAGTCAAGATTTTCCTCTTGGTCCTTAAGTCTGTAAGTTTTTTTCTTGATTTTTTGCAAAACTGCTCCTCCAATGTAATGAGTAATATTCTTTTCTATATCATTAAGTGATTGATTTCCTTTTTCTGTGTATTTGATTTCTGTCTTGAAAAATTTGTCAAAAACAGTACTAATCATAATATTCAAAGCTTCAAAACAGAGCCATGGTGAAGTGACCATCTCATCAAGTGACCGAAGGTTGTCTTGATCTTTCATTGCCATGTGGAATTTTGTCCACACTTTTTCCTTGCTGCTGTTCTTGAAACAGGTCTTTGGCAGTTCAAAACATCATTCCAGGAACTGCATTCGAGACACAAGCTCTTGTCCTAAGAAAATATACAGAGGATTTCTGTTTATACATGAGAATAGCGTGTGTCACAATGGCTATTTTTAAATTACCTGAAATTGAACTGGTAAAGACAAAAGTATTCACCCCACACTTTGCCAGGACACATTCTGCCACTAAATGTATATTTTTTAATGCAATGATATAATAAAAATAATAAAAAGTAGCACAGAAACCTACTGTCAACATTCCTGCAAGCTTCATGTACCTCTGTAGGCATGCAGTTATCAGCAATCAGTTTCTCACAGACTTGGTCTACCAAATCAATGTTCACCTGAACGTTTTTGAAACAAAAATTAACAAACTAAACAGGCCTGAGTCCCTTTACCAGGTGCAACATTCTATATACAACTTCCACAAAAATGCAAATTAAAAGATAAATAAGTAATGATTCAAGACATTTGGAAAAAAAACTGCATGCAATCACACAGAAAATAATACAAATATTCGAACGTGCGTCGGAATATTTAACAGACTTAGCTTTTTTTGTGCACTTACTTTGATATCTTTGTCATGTGGTATCTTTCCACAAACATCATTCTCAGAATCAACGAATAGATCTTCTTCCACATCCTGCGATAGAAATAGATTAAATATGAGAACAAAATCAACACGAAGCATTGTTCCCTAGAAACAGCGATTTAAAAAAAAATTATTACAGTTATCAGAATGCTGGCTTTTTAACTACTACCATAATCGGTGGTTACTGTTGTAAACAGCATGGTACTAAATCCTTCATTTACATACTTAATCGGTTTCCTATCACGCACAAAATTATTAAATCAACCTTTTTCTTTCAAGAATAGACAAAGAAGCATAGTCTAAATATTTTACAAAAACTCTTTCATTTATAAGACTTCAGTTATACCTGCAAAATCTGGTCAAGACTGTCCATCGTGTCGTGATCGCCGCAACCGGAAGTAT
>SRHC01003610.1:564673-594914 GCA_004794325.1 Pomacea maculata | reverse complement strand
GGAGGTTGAGGGTCCCTCTTGCGAAAAAGAACGTTTACAGGAGGTCATTCATCCCATCGGCCATCTCTGCTGTCAACAAACAAAAGACTATAAGCGACTAGTAGTGTTACACACAAGGGGGATGACATAATCCCATCTCTGTTATCGCTGTCATTATGTAGTCATGGAAACTGATGTATTGTCCTTTTGATGCGGGCGTGTGTGTGTGTGGGTGTGTGTGTGCTCACTTCTGCAATTGCTGATGTTATTGTTGATGTTTCTGATTTTTCCTCTGACTGCTTGCATGCTGGAAGACACATCTCCTTTGCTGGACAATAAAGTTATCTTATCTTATCTTATCTTCTTCCGCAGCGTCGTAAAGTTTACATAAACCGAATTTCGACGTAAGTCTGTTCATACGTTCATTAAGCACTAAACCATAATAACAGTACAGTACTGCAAACACTCAGCCTATCCAGACACCTATGCAGACACCTATCCTAACACTGTACCCTATATAATTATCAATAAACATAAGTACAGTATAATATTGATCTTATACTGGAGCCATGACTTCCTATTATTCGTTGACATCCCAGATTCGGACAGTAGGCAGACGCACCCTGTTGTTGTTACTATTGGGTACATCCAGCATCCAATACTCATTGGTAGCAGGTGACATTAGTCCGTTTGTATTCTAAGAAGGTCCGTCCATCTAAGTTCTGGCGTGAGAACAAAATGCAAGAGATTCTTTCAGTTCTTTCGCCTACTTCTTTTTTTTTTAATTTTTTTTCTCCGATGAAGGTGTCCACATTGACGCTACATTATGAGTCAAATACATATTCCAAAAGTCTCTCTGGCTAAACTTTTTAAATAACAAAGTAAACCATACCAGTACAACATACTAGCTACTCAAAACTTAATACATTCCTTTCATCATTCCTTCGCATATATTTTTATCCCGATAAAGAAAAGAAAAAAGAAATAAAAATTAACGAAAATGTCAGCCTCTGCTGTTGACATTTCCACATGTTATAGGCCTTTCCTAAAGTGGCACAGTCAATCTTGCGGACTTCAGCCGGCTCTCAAGAAAGGGAGATCACTTCAGCACCAGACTGGCGTTGTCTCATCACTTGTCTCCCTTAGTTATGCCCAACAGTCATTAATTAATATTCCAGGTGGAAAGTTTTAGGTGGAGCGGGGTGGCTGAGTCAATACCGACCGACACTCTCCTGCCTTCAGCAAGGAACGGTGCTTGGCATCTCTTCAGGAGCAGCCTCCTGAGCTGTGCTCACATTCTTCCCTTGTTACATGTTTACGAGGTACCGAGATATAGTCAATAAAGTAGGGTAAGAACAGAGAGAGACAGGGCGCGGTCAATGACGATGATAGTTTAGTTTAATGAATTTTAATACTAAAATATCCTGTTTGGGCACCATGTTGTTGCGAACAATCCCTTTTTACAATCAGTATTCACTGGTTTAAAAAAAAATCACTTTTGTCGCATTTAGTAAGCACATCGCGAAGATGTACACGCGCGTCCAATGAAAGTCTTTGAGTTCATGAGAACTGATTTATCCCAGCTTTAACAGGTGAATGATGAATGTTTGATGTTTCTGCAATCACTCGTATAGTATTTCGTGGGTTTGACTCGACCGATGGATTTATTATGACACTGTCAACTCCATAATTGTGGAATACAATTGAAATAAAATGTCATCGCCCGACAATTTTTCATACAATAAAAATCTCCTCCTCATAAGCATTTAGTTTTGATTTGAATGAATTAGAGAGCTGCCGAGGCAAATATTGTGTCTAAATAATTTTGAGGATTAATACAGTTTGACAGATTTGATTTAATATGTAAATAATTACTAACAGTGCAAAGAAAGAAGTATGAATGTATAATTTTTAAATCAGATTTTTATTTTTATTTAAGTTGTTTTGAAGATTGTAATGAGTTTTTTGCTTTTTTATTGGGGGGGGGGGGCGGGATCAGACATTCGAGGCAAATTCTTTGTTGTAAATAAATATTAAATCCTTGTTTATTTTTCGCTTTTAACAGATAAATTGTTGTGAAGATTGTACTGATCATTTTTTTCTCTTTTTGAGGGGGTCAGGTATTCGCAACAACTAGCCTGAAGTCTTTGAAGACTCAAATTCTTTGTTGTAAATAAATATTAAAACCCTTTTTTTTTTCTTTGTATATATGATAAATATTTTTTGGTCAGGCATTTGTGACAAATTCTGTGTCGTTACAACCATGTGTATCTGCTTGTATATAATAAATTGTTGAATGTCTATTTTATGGTCTGCTGGTATTTACCAAGGGCTGAGAGGGGCTTTGAAGGGATGAGGAATTGAGTTCTCCTAAAACCCGCAAGGGGCCAATGCACTTTACGCTTCCAAAACATGCCGAGATGGGAGTGTAACTTCCCTTAACGGCCCTATTTCTAAGCCCGAAAGGTGCCCTTTGGGGGCCGATGAACTCTTGCAGGCTGGATAATCACGTGACGTCAGTGCAAAGATCAGTTACCTTGTATTGTCGACGTGGCGGTTATTAAAGAATAAATGTTTAACAGAAGTCAAAGGACTAGTATGTCTCTTATTTCAATTTTATTTCTGCTTTAACATGCTTAATTATATCCAAGTGTCAGTTATCTTGCGTTGTCGAGGTGGCGGTTATTAAAGAATAAAAGTTTATCAGGGTCCTTCGTCATCTCTTTAATTTCCAGTTTAAATACTCCATTAACATGCTCAATTATATTGAAGTGTCCGTTATCATTAGTTGTCGACGTGGCGGTTATTAAAGAACAAAAGTTTAACAGAAGTTAAAGGACTAGTAGGGTGAATATCTATCTATAGACTTAGCTAAGAGCGGTGTATGATACTCTTCTCCCTGATGAATACACTACTTTTATTTTTCAATCATTTGCCTACAAACATGGCGATCCTTAAAGAGGTCAAAATGTGGAGGTCGGTTGTAGTCGTAATTACCAGATGGTCTGAGTTCTGACTGTGGCTGTGACCTTCACATCGTTGGTGTGTTTCTGTATAATCCTGACTTCAGTGTTGTTATCATCTTTTTGTGCTGGGTGATGTTTGCATTCGTGTGTGTCTAAGGATGAAAGCTGCGGGGACAGTGGACACACATTAGATTGAATAGTGTAATTGCACGCCCAAGTAGTGATTTAAATAATTAAATAAAAAGGAATGACAGAAATTCGTCAGATTGTCTGCCCTTGTCTTCTGTTTTCGATTACAATTTTATATCCTTCGTCATCTCTTTAATTTCCAGTTTAAATACTGCTTTAACATGCTTAATTATATCGAAGTGTCAGTTATCTTGTGTTGTCGATGTGGCGGTTATTAAAGAACAAAGGTTTAACACAAGTTAAAGGACTAGTAGGGTGCAATATGTATCTATAGACTTAGCTAAGAGCAATGTATGATACTCTTCTCTCTGATAAATGCACTACTTTTGTTTTTAATCATTTGCCTACAAACTTCATTTAAACTTCATTAAGAAATGTGACTTTATAAGTGAGTACACACACAAAGCTGTTGTGATTAAGACCATGATTACCTTTTAATTTACTCAAGAAACTACATTATTTATTGTATTCATTTCCACTGTTCAATAAATCTATAAGAAGAGTAAATAAATGTGTGGGAAAAACCGAAAGGGGGCCTAGTAAGATTCAAACGGTTGAATCCGTACTGACAAGTCCATTTACTATTTTACCATTAGGATTGCTACAAATGTATTTACTTTACCCTGTTGATACTTGAATCTTTACCAGTGGGCTGTACTGGTACTGAAAATCTATCAGTTAGTACCAGTAACACTTAATATAAGCCGCACTCACTCAAAACAAATCTCTACACTGTATTTTATTGCAATAATTATGTATCAATCGCGCTCCTGACATGAATAGTTAGGTCACGTGATGTTCCTCTATAAACCTTTCTCAGTGATGAGATTGTAGTATATTCTATATTATATTTATGATGAAGTGTGCCTATTAACACACCAGACCATGTCCCTACAAGCGAGCGGCCTGTCTTGACCAACAATTCCGTTCACGACAGTCAGAACTCAGTAAGGGGAGTGTACTGCTGCTGTCTGAGCATTTATCTGCGTAGTTGTTCCCCTTTGACTATTACAAGCGACTGTAGGAGTAATTCTTTTTTTATTTACTATGTATTCCAGCTGAAAAAGAGGCTGAGAAAGAGGCTGAGTTGTTTCTGTGTGTATTTTCTTTGACTCTGTGGTGCTACCCCTGACCAGACTTGTTAGAAGAGTGGAATGTCTTCACGTGAGAACCTGTTGTCTCAAACACTTGTTTTGGATTTTCTCATTGCTTGACTCTTTTTGTGTCGCTATGTCTCTTTAAAATTTTCATGAGTTGGATATTTTTTTCTGTTAATACAATTAAAATGGAAGAATGTCATTAATAAGTTTGCATAAATAAATATATAGATAAAAACCAACTGATTGATAAAGACTTTGTTTTCTGAAGAGATTTTGTTCTGAATTTGTGAATCAAATAAAGCCCTTTGTACATATTAAGCGTGTCTCGTGCTCTATCTACTTTTCTTAACTTAACCCTATTGTCTTACTCATTTTATTTATGCATCCCTTATTCACACGTACACAAACACAGAAAGAGAGAGACGTACATACACATTGAAGGCCAAATGTTTTAAATAGTTTACCCATCACAAAATCCTACAAATCTTAGTAGTTGTTTGCTTTAATAAACTAATTGGACTTTTTGGCAATTTAGTATAATTAATATTCAATATAATCTGAATATCATTACAGTATACAAACACCCAAAATCATATGCTTGCATGCACCACACACACACACACAAAACTAGATCAGCATGCATCAACCAATGATGAGAAAGAAAGGAACATCAAAATTCACTTATTTCGTGGATGAATCATTGCAATGATGAGATCTATCTATCTTTTCCTCTTCATGCATCAGGTTGCACATAATGCCTAGACCAGAGTCCGCCACCGATGTCGATCGGCTGAGACCCGCTCTAGGTGACCCCATGTCCTGCCCTTTCCTTTCATCTCCCTTTCCACTGTTCTTCTCCAAGTTTCCTTTGGGCTGCCTCGTTTTCTTCGGCCGTCTGGAGTCCATCGTAGGGCGACTGTGGAGAGGTCTGCTGTCTGCTGGCAGAGCACATGTCCAATCCATCGTCAACGCCTTCGTTGAACCTGCGTGGTGATGGACTCGGTTTCAGTTCTTCGTTGGTGATGGTGTTTGGCCAAAAGATGTTAAGTAGGCGCCTGAGGCATCTGTTTTGGGTCAAGCTTGTTACTGATGGTTTTGGTCATCTTCTATGATTTGGATCCCCTAAAGGAGGGTGCTGATCACATTTGACTTAAACATTCTCAGTTTGATCTTCTGGCTGTTTAATGCCCTCCATGTGCTCCTGAGTGAGGCGAAGGCAACAGGTTCTCGAATGAAAAAATTCCACTCTTCTAACAAGTCTGGTCAGGGGTAGCACCACAGAGTCAAAGAAAATACACACAGAAACAACTCAGCCTCTTTCTCAGCTGGAATACATTTTTTTAAGGCCCTTCACCCCTCCTGGGACATAGGCCATCGACGATGTTAGTCTTAACTGTTGTCGATGTTTTGGTAGCAAGGATTTGTTTTTTTTTTTACGGGGTGGGAGTGCTGGCCCCACGACCAACCCTCCTCCTTTTTCAGTCGGGCTTGGGACCGTCCTTGGCGGAGGGCAGCCAGCCCTGTAAACAGATGCCACATGCAGAGAAAGAACAGCGTGCCCGAGACGAGAAATGAACTCATGACAGCCAACCTTCACTGTATTTAACAGCTAACAGCTAATAGCTAACAGCTAACAGCTAACAGCGCTAACCGTTGCGCCACTGGGCCGCCAGCTGGAACACATACTATATAAAAAAAAGAATTACTCCTACAGTCGCTTGTAATAGTCAAAGGGGAACAACTACGCAGACAGCAGCAGTACACTCCCTTACTGAGTTTCTTGGCCAACACAGGCCCCTCTCTTGTAGGGACATGAGGATGGTGTGTTAATAGGCACACTTCATCATAAATATAATATAGAATATACTACTATCTCATCACTGAGAAAGGTTTATAGAGGAACATCACGTGACCTAACTATTCATGTCAGGAGCGCGATTGATACATAATTATTGCAACAAAATACAGTGTAGAGATTTGTTTTGAGTGAGTGCGGCCTATATTATGTGTTTTGTAGTACTAAGTGATAGACTGTCAGTACCAGTACAGCCCACTGGTAAAGATTCAAGTATCCTCAGGGTAAAGTAAATACATTTGTAGCAATCCTAATGGTAAAATAGTAAATGGAGTTGTCAGTACGGATTCAACCGTTTGAATCTTACTAGGCCCCCTTTCGGTTTTTCCCACACATTTATTTACTCTTCTTATAGATGTATTAAACAGTAGAAATAAATAATGTAGTTTCTTGAATAAAATAAAAGGTAATCATGGTCTTAATCACAGCAGCTTAGTGTGTGTACTCACTGATAAAGTCACATTTCTTAATGAAGTTTAAATGAAGTTTGTAGGCAAATGATTAAAAACAAAAGTAGTGCATTTATCAGAGAGAAGAGTATCATACATCGCTCTTAGCTAAGTCTATAGATACATATTGCACCCTACTAGTCCTTTAACTTGTGTTAAACCTTTGTTCTTTAATAACCGCCACGTCGACAACGCAAGATAACTGACGCTTCGATATAATTGAGCATGTTAAAGCAGTATTTAAACTGGAAGTCAAAGAGATGAGGAAGGATATAAAACAGTAATGGAAAACAGAAGACAAGGGCAGACAATCTGACGAATTTCTGTAATTCCTTTTTATTTAATTATTTAAAGCACTACTTGGGAGTGCAATTACACTATTCAATCAATTGTGTGCCCACTGTCTCCGCAGCTTTCACCCTTAGACACACACGAATTCAAGCAGCACCCATGACAAAAAGATGATAACAACACTGAAGTCAGGATTGTACAGAAACACACTAACGGTGTGAAGGTCACTGTCGCGTGGTCGCGACGAAGCCAGTCGAACTTCAACTGAGCGCAGACCATACACAGAAATGACAAAGACAAAATTCACGTAACAAACAAAACTAATTTATTAGCCACAAAAATAATACTGATAGGAATCAAAAATCAAACATTCCACACTCTCACATGAACAAATATAGATCAGCGCGAACAATCCAACAAACAAAAAATAGATAAATTAAAATAGGACAAATCAGCTGCCCTGTGCACATGCTAATCTCAGTCACCGTATATACAATACATCACCCTCAAGCACTGCAGGGTGACAGTTTAGAAGTCCGTTGAAGATGTCCACAGACGGCAGCCCGCCCTCTGGCCTTGCTTGCCGCTCTAACGACGTACCCCCACCCCTCTGTCTTCTCGTCCAGATGTGATGATGTGGACCGGCCACTGGTCACGTGAGCTACTGCTCGAAGATTCCTGCTCTAGGTGTTCAGTCGAAAGCCTTTCCGCACACTGGTGCAACAGGGTCGCGAGTTCACTCGCCGACGAGATGATGATGATGGTGCAGGGTGGACGCTCGACACGATGACGGACAGCAATGCGAACAAAGGATGTCAAGACACGGTGACACGAAGGAAGAGCGAAAAACAACAACAGGTGGAAGAGTGAAGAAGAACGAAAAATAAGCCCAAAACGGCTTGTGGCAGATCGGTCGATACAAAATGAAAAACTCTGACTGTCATGGCCACGGTCCAGCACCGTCTGTTACTTGATGACGACTACCCATGACGTCAAAAAAAAGGAAAAAGTAAAATGACGCATCAAGGAAGCTGTGCGCGCGCGCGCGCAAGACGTAAGACAAAGAGGGGACAAAAGCGTGAAGAAAACACCTAACGATGGGCGAGCTCAGTATGGGAGGCATACAAGGATGACAGCACAATCGCTGACACGCGACAGTCACGGCCACAGTTAGAACTCAGACCATCTGGTAATTACGACTACAACCGACCTCCACTTTTTGACCTCTTTAAGGATCGCCATGTTTGTAGGCAAATGATTCAAAAACAAAAGTGGTGTATTCATCAGATAGAAGAGTATCATACACCGCTCTTAGCTAAGTCTATAGATACATATTCACCCTACTAGTCCTTTAACTTCTGTTAAACCTTTGTTCTTTAATAACCGCCACGTCGACAACTAATGATAACTGACACTTCGATATAATTAAGCATGTTGAAGCAGTAATAAAATTGAAATAAGAGACATACTAGTCCTTTGACTTCTGTTCAACCTTTATTCTTTAATAACCGCCACGTCGACAACACAAGATAATTGAGCTTCGCTCTGACGTCACGTGATTAGCGACTTCTATTTAAACAGTTGTCTTCCCCACACTACAGACAGTGACAACCTAACGACGACGTCTGTCGAGGTTAACATCGCCGTTACTGACTTTAAACGCAAGTAGACAAAAGTACAGTTGTGTGTGTTTCTTGCTTAACTCGTTGTATGTGAGTGTAGTGGTACTAGTATTATTAGGATTATTTATTTACAGATATATTTTATATTTTTGTACTTTGAACCCTTCGTTTCAGTGAAAATTTGACTCAACAACAGTTTTCCATACAAGGTAAAAGATCTTTCCCATATTTTAAACACCTTATTTAACGTTGATAAGTACTGATAAGATGAAAATAATGTAATGTGATTTTTTTTCTAAAGAGATCTTGAACAAAGCGGTCTACCAACCACGATGACTAAACAAACACGGAGGTTCCTAACTGTCGTCTGCATGTTGATGCTCATCGTAGCCCTTTACAGAACAGGGCGTGGCAGATCCAGGCGGCCGGTACCTTCATTTCTAGAAGTTTCTTGATAGCCACATATGATGAGATCTGTAATTGATACTACAGTTATTAAGATACTCTAATGGGGTTATATTTTCTTAAGCAGTGTCTGTAGAAATCATTTCAAAAAAGTAAGAAAATATACACAATCGTAAAATACAAGATGTTTCGCACAAAATACTTTATTTTCCGGTGAGCGACTGGGAGAATATGACACGCATGCGCAGTGGTGAAGGACCTTAGAAGCAGGAGAGTGATGTGAAGGACACTGATTGCTATCGCTGCTGATGTCTGGTGTAAAAGCCTGGTGTCGCTAAAACACGAAGATGCCACAAGAATGTGGTGTTAGCCATTGTGGCCAGCTTCATGTCAAACATCCTCCCTACAGTCAAGACCGCGAGAAATCCAGAGCCTCGCTTGCAGCGGGCAGTGAACTGAGAAATAAGAAAGATACATCAAACAGGGAACCTGATCCTTTGTCACAACCATGTTTTTTTGCTTGACCACGGAAAGAGGTTTTGAAGGAAACACGATTATCCGGAGAATTGTCTAGGAGGCCACACAACTTTCACTCAACATGTTTGCTTTGTCACTCATCCGGGACAAATATTATCCGCATGTTATTGGTGTATAATTTACTCTTCATAATAATATTTTCGATTTAAAAATAAGTAGAATGTTAATGTGTCATAAATGCACTGAAGCTAGCAAGGACATTCCATCTGTCAAAGAGAAGAAACAACAAGTATTTGAAAGACAGCTTGTGGACATCCTTAATTTCTGTTAGTATTGAGTAAAACCTTGCAGTGTGACCAGCAGGTGAGAGTTTGCCCTCAGTCAATGGTGTTATTGAGTGCAAGGAATAATATTGTGTCACAATTGTCACAGGGCTGTCAGAGCCCTTCTACAATACAAGGTGCAACATGAAAACCTTGCGCTCGCAGCAGCTCCAGCATTTTACTTGTAGGAGATGGATGATGTGACTCCCTTGGTCACTTTGCAACATGGCAGCTACACACATCCATGGATGCCAGCACGTCTGAAGTTCTTAAATATAAGCTACTGCATAGACATTGAGGTTCAACATATAAATCCAAAAGATTTGTTACAGTTGTATAAATTTGTTTATTAGTAGAAAGAAAGAGACTTTCCACACGACTGATATAAAAAGATACAATTAATTAAGATGAATCCTAAAAGGTTGTTACAACAATAGTAAAACACTTTAGAGACTGTTCCAGACAAGCAGTCCTCTAGGCAGGGTGTAGCTCTCATCCGTTCAGCACTTTAATGTCTTCATCACCGACTTCAACTAATGATGTGTTTGGTTCGGTTTTCAGTGCAAATCTCTCGGCATGACGTGTTATCCAACATCAAGGTGCTGCCCTGATTTTCTTACCAAGTGCATTAACAGTAAGTACTATGAAAGTAAGTTAAGTGACACACGTGCTGATGTCCCCTCTTGTCACGATAGCTTAACACCTCACCTTACACCTAACTCACTTTCTTGTCACACCTGTATGCCTTCTGGTGTCTGTAACATTTTCACCTGTATCACCACTTGCTGTAGTCTTATACTTTAAACACGCCTACTTTCAAGGCTTGACATAAAAGATAAAGAAATAATGATAACTTGAGTCAAAACAACAATAATTAAAACAGACAAAAAGTTTAACGTTTGGGACAAGTATAAGTTTGTAGAATACACGCAAATATCTTCAATCTTACAGCAGGTCTGTTTTGCATCGTTTTACACTGAAATGTACCTCACTGTCTATTGTCTGTGTCTGTATGATGCCCCTATTTATGTGATTGTGTATTCGCCATAGTCCTCTCGCTCTCGACACACCACGTGACTGACCACACACCACGTGACTGACCACACACCACGTGACTGACCACACACCACGTGACTGACCACACACCACGTGACTGACCACACACTATAAACGATTGTGGAGGGAGGCCAGGAAAGGAAGGAGGTGGCTGGTGAAAGTAAGCAAGAGTGAGCTGACCTACCATTGTACGCTGCGGCTCACCTCAGCCACTGTGGAAACCGTTGTTACATGTTGCAGCCATCCAACACCTCTAGACATGTACACAGATAAGCCACTGACCTCACAGTTCTCACTTTTGTTTTTAAGGTGATGATGGTTGTGGTGCAAGTATGTACAGATAGTGGACATCTAACATCAACATGTTTTCTTACTTTGTTTGTCAGTGATTTTTGTTTTAATTTTGCAGGTGTCTGCGCTAAAAAAGAGGTAACATTAAGATTTGTTCTGCGTATTTTCGCGATCATCAATAAGTTTATCGGGAAAAAATGTATGAAAAGGAATAATAAAAGAAATGCATTAAGATTTGAGTAGCTAGTATGTTGTACTAGTATGATTTACCTAGTTAGTTAAAACATGTGTCTGACTCATAATGTAGTGTCAATGTGCCTTCATCGGAGAAAAGAAATTAAAAAGAAATAAAAGCAGGCGAACTGATACAATCTCGTCTGCTGTGGGTGGGTACAGCTGCTGCCCTCTAGTTGCCGATTGATGGTACTATCTGAAGTCTTGTACATGGCACTGGCACATTCTATTGTGTGGTTGCCCATGTAATCCCAGAACAGGTGCAACAGTTCAACTATTTAATTTAATAAGAAAAACATCTCCCGGCCTGAGAACATTTCGACATTAGAAACGTTTTGTAGAAAAGATTACTTCTACTCAAACATTTTTAAACAATTATCTGAACTATCTAAGCATTAAAACTTTTAAACTGCAATCGTGAGAAATCGGTAACTATCTGTTGACAAGACTTAACTAGTTATGTTTATATTAGAACTTAGTGCAAATGTCACACTTTGAATGACAATTACACCAAATTTTTTGCATTTTGTTCTCACCCTTCAAAGTAGATGGACGGACCTTCTCAGAATACAAACGGACTAATGTCACCTGCTACCAATGAGTATTGGATGCTGGATGTACCCAATAGTAACAACAACAGGGTGCGTCTGCCTAATGTCCGATTCTGGGATGACAACGTATTTCTCGATTGCTCTGTTTGTTCAAGAAATTCAACGAGAAATAAAATTCTACTAAAAGCAAACTGGTCTTGTGTGACTTTTGTGACTAATGTCTATGTGTCTGACAAAATACAAAATTACTCAGCAAGGAAAGACATACTGCAGAACATAATTCTCAAAAATTTGTTT
The DNA here is from genome assembly GCA_004794325.1 of Pomacea maculata. Taxonomy (NCBI): domain Eukaryota; kingdom Metazoa; phylum Mollusca; class Gastropoda; order Architaenioglossa; family Ampullariidae; genus Pomacea; species Pomacea maculata. The sequence goes on along the minus strand of SRHC01003610.1, from coordinate 582,829 downwards.
GAGAGGCTGGTTGTATGACAGAACATAACACCACAGTGTCATCAGCCAGTCACGTTTGACTGAATTCAAGTTCCGCCTTCCCACTCAGACCCCCCCACTCTCTCACTCTTATCACCTGAGCAACAGAAATCGTACAAAGTTAAAAGATGAAGGTTAAAGATGGTTTATTAAAATATTGAGAACAAAAATACTAATTTGAATTATAGCCTGCAATATTCTGGTAAAGTTGAGTGATAGACCATTTTGAAAGCAGTTCAGGTAAAACAAATTAAAATTAAAGGTGTCCTCAGGTAAAACTATCGTGATGTCGCTTAGAAGCGTTCACTGAATGCTAAAGTGCTAACTGCAGGAACATCTGTGACAAGGAGCTAAGGCTGGTGTGATAACAAACACAACAAATTGCTATAAATCTGATGTCCTCATTGCAAAATGTTTCTGGATAAATAGAATGAGAATAATCAGCAGCGCGCAGGGAAAGGGAAGCAACTGTTTGTTATCTCTTTCCTTGATCGCTGTGATTGCATCCATGATAAATAAACGGATGGGAAATTGATGCCGTATAGTAGTTGGCTGTTTGTCTTCGCGGGTAAGGTCCTTCATCTAGATGAAAGGAAGGGAAGAGGAAACTGTAGTACCTGCACAAAATTTCCAAATGGCCAGATCTTCTAAAATTTTGAAAAGGGTTCTGATAGGAAATTTGAACCAAGGATCTTTCACTACATTGAAGAAGCTTCAGCAAATGATTTCTTCACTTCAGTACCGTAATCTCCAACATTGATGCATTGATAGCTGCTGCTACAGCCAACAGTTGAGTCCCTGGATGAGCACTGAGTGTGGCTGAGAAAGACAACTAATGGCGTCCTGTCAATTATTCGCTAGACATGTTGTCCTGGGGTCTAAAGAGCTTAATGGACAGACAGCAGATGAAAAGAACAAAGAATGCATTTTTTTCTTAATACAGTAATAGAAAAATAAAGATGAAAAGCTTCAGACTGATGTTTGCAAGTATCTCCAAAATCAAAATGTGTTCTGGTTGGATCTGGGGGAAGTGGTAGACAGTATCTTCCAAAGAGTTTTACCTTGTCAAAAGACAAATATTGCAACCCAGTATAGTCCCTTAACTTTTGTTCCCTGTTGTAAACCTTCATCTTTCAATAACCGCCTAGTCTATAGGGCGAAAATAAAGTTTTTGTTGGTATCACGTGACCAGTGGCGTCTTTTTTTTTCTATTATAATTAGGCTCTCGACACCTCAGAAGGAGAGCAGGTGAGCTAAAGTCTCTTTCGAGGTAAATATCGAAGTCGTTTGGCGCAAGTCGAACGAAAAATACATGTCTGGGTTTTTTTCTCCTTTGTTTGTGTCCATGTCCACTTAGCCATCGCTGTACCACGTACACTTTACAGTGCTTAAAATATATTTAAATAGCATCTGTGTTAAGATATACAAAATACCCAGTCATCATTCGAAATCATGTAAGAGCAAACGATTAATGTCAACCTCTATTGTCATCATGTAAAGAAACTACCATGTCATTGCTGATTACCGTGCACCATTCCTCTTAGATGTTGGTAAATAAAACAAGTAGACTGTTGTATAGCCTATGGATACTTTATAGAAACCATTTACCGTTCGATAGTGCTAAAATGTCAAACTAAACACACACCACATAGTGTCACACTACAAAAAGTGGAACAAGGGAGGTCAAGCAGCTGCTACCTTTGTGCCACATTGGTTGGACACTGCTACTGCCGGGTACACAAACCCAACTTTCTTTGTAGGCAACAGAGAAAAACACCTTTCAAGTTCTTTCATGCGAGAGAAATTGTAAACAGGCGCTTGCCTTCAAAATCACACACTACGAGAGAGAGGACGGGCACACAAACACAGAATCCCTCTCACACAAAGGTGTTGTGGATTATTTCATTTGCTCAGGCTCCATATTTGACCTGATTTCAGAAATGCAGGTGAACAATAAGGATGAGTCAGACCAGTTCCCTATTGTTATTACATTGTTACAAGATTCAGATACCCAAGGTAGTGATACAATAAATACCACAATTCACTTACAAGATGAGGTTAGATATATATGGCAAGACCAACATGAAGCACAATTTACTGAATATCTGGAAACAAAAGCAGAGACAGAACTTTCAACATGTTTATCTGCGGTGCAGCAATCTCTAACATTTATGGTCAAAGAAGTTATTTTAGGAAGAGTGAAATATTTTAATTTTATACCAAGCTCGTAGAAACTTAACCTTTTGACCTTCTAAACACTCTGATTTAAGTTTGTGTTGCTGTAAAAAGTCTAGAAAATAGTTTAAAATAGCCAGTAGTTCGACATAAATGAGATTTGTACATTGCTTTGTTTGTTTACCGCTGCGTCAGCAACAAAGGCTTTATTGCGGTGGTATTTTCAATACCATGAAAAAAAACCACACCCGATTGTAGTAGTTCTGTCTGTGACACACCCGATTGTAGTAGTTCTGTCTGTGACACACCCGATTGTAGTAGTTCTGTCTGTGACACACCCGATTGTAGTAGTTCTGTCTGTGACCCACCCGATTGTAGTAGTTCTGTCTGTGACACACCCGATTGTAGTAGTTCTGTCTGTGACCCACCCGATTGTAGTAGTTCTGTCTGTGACCCACCCGATTGTAGTTGTTCTGTCTGTGACACACCCGATTGTAGTAGTTCTGTCTGTGACACACCCGATTGTAGTAGTTCTGTCTGTGACACACCCGATTGTAGTAGTTCTGTCTGTGACACACCCGATTGTAGTAGTTCTGTCTGTGACACACCTGATTGTAGTTGTTCTGTCTATGACACACCCGATTGTAGTAGTTCTGTCTGTGACACACCCGATTGTAGTAGTTCTGTCTGTGACACACCTGATTGTAGTTGTTCTGTCTGTGACACACCCGACTGTACCAGTTTCTTGTACAACACACCAGACTTTACCAGGTCTTTTTTCAACACTGATTGGAGTCGTTGACTTCAGTCCTGGACCTGTAGGGCGGTGCTAAGGGGAGACAATTCAGAAAATACAGAATCTTCTGAACGTCTGGTGCCAGTACTTACTGACCTCAACAGCCGCCACAGGTGAGAGGGTTCCCCCTGCTGCCCTCGATAGTCTCATCTGATCATGACGTAGGGGAATGGGGGATGTGGCCATGTAGCAATAGTTAATATGTCTCCTGGTGAAGCATTGTGATATATTCTACATCTCCACTGTGTCTTCCAGGAGCAATCGTCACAGATGTTCCTTTTGTTTACGCTACATCACTCAGTGAACACTTCTAACCGAAATGTAGTTTTACCAAAGGACACCTTACACATTCTATGTTTAGTTTTTGTTATCTCCACTGCTTGCAAAATGGTCTAGAGCTAGATTTCAAGAGAATATTGCAGGCTTTAATTTGAATTTGAGTTTTCGTTCTAAATATTGTAATATACCGTCTGTAACCTTCATCTGTTAGCTTTGAACGATTACTGGGGTTCAGACGATGAGAGTGACGGGTGGGTCTGGCTGGGGTGGTGGTATGCGAATTTAGTTGACCACTGACTGGCTGATGAGATTGTGTTGTTGTGTTCTGTTTTTACGAAGGTTTGTCAAACAACCGATTGTGAGAATGTTTATGTTCTATAATATGCTTTTAAGTTTTGAGTAATTTTGTATTTTGTAATGCACATACTCACTAATGACAAAAGTCAAAGAAGAACAGTTTTCTTTCTATCGATATTTAGTTTTTTCGTTTAATTTCTTGAACGAACAGAACACTCGAGAAATACAGTGAAAACCTCTGAATTCGAAAAAAGTACAATGAATTTAGAGACACCTTTGAACTCGGTGATCTTATACTCGTGCGATGACGTCATATTATTCGTTAAGATCCCAGAATCGGACAGTAGGCAGTTGTTGTCGTCGCTGTGTGGGTACATCCAGCATCCTATGATCATTTGTAGACATCATTAATCATCTGTTAGCATGGGAGCAAAATGCAAGACATTTGGTGTCATTATCATTCAAAGTGTGACATTTGCACTAAGTTCTAAATTATCTATGTCTATTTATATCTTGTCAAAATACTGTTACCGATTATCCACGAGTGAAATTTAAAAGGGTCATTGCAGTAAACAATCCATGAAAACGTTTATAAACAAAGGAAAGTAAAAGTAATATTTTCTACACTACAGTTATCTATATATACAAACTGGCCAAGAGAGAGATATAATTGTTACCTTAACCTTGAATAAACTTTGCGCATTTATAGACTCTAACCCTGTTTCCTGCAAAAGTAAAAAGATTTTAGTTGTAAAAAGCATTATGTTTTGACTTAGATGTCCACTATCTGTACATGCCAGCACCACAACCATCATCACCTTAAAAACAAAAGTGAGAAGTGTCAGGTCAGTGGCTTATCTGTGTACATGTCTAGAGGTGTTGGATGGCTGCAACATGTAACAACGGTTTCCACAGTGACTGAGGTGAGCCGCAGCGTGCAATGGTAGGTCAGCTCACTCTTGCTTACTTTCACCAGCCACCTCCTTCCTTTCCTGGCCTCCCTCCACAATCGTTTATAGTGTGTGGTCAGTCACGTGGTGTGTGGTCAGTCACGTGGTGTGTGGTCAGTCACATGGTGTGTGGTCAGTCACATGGTGTGTGGTCAGTCACATGGTGTGTGGTCAGTCACTGCGACTAAACTATGTACAAATGACATTGTGAGTAAATAAAATTGGTAAAACAGATCCACTGTTGCTTAATGTGCTTGTCTAAAAGGATTCAGAAGAAAATGATCTGTTGCACAGTGTCTTTAAAAAGTCTAGAGTCTTGTCGTTGATAAAGAGTGAGAGGACTAAGGTGGATACACAATCACATAAATAAGGGCATCATACAGACAAAGGCAATAAACAGTGAGGACATTTTAGTGTAAGCGATGAGCAATAGACTTGCTGTAAGACACAAGATATTTCCAACAAATTTTACAAATTTATTTATCTATCTAATCCTCTTCGTGCATCAGGTTGCACATAAGGCCTCGACCGCCACCGATGTCGATCGCCTGAAACCCGCTCCATGTGACCACATGTCCAGCCCTTTCCATTCATCTCACTTTCCATTGTTCTTCTCTAAGTTTCCTTTGGGCGGCCTCGTTTTCTTCGGCCGTCTGGAGTCCATCGCAGGGCGACTGTGGAGATGTCTGCTATCTGCTGGTGGAGCACATGTCCAATCCATCGCCAACGCCTTTGTTGAACCTGCCGTGGTGATGGTGAGGGCGAAATCCTGCTTGCTGTGGTCGGATGTCTTTCTCAAGGGTTGCTGACAGTCTTGACAAAACAATCTTGCTGGAGACCTTGCTGGTGAGGGAAAGAAGTGTTATGCCCCTCCAATTATTGCAGTCTCCAAGATCTCCTTTCTTGGGTAACTTGACGATGAGCCCTATCTTACACGCATCAGGGAGCTTCCCTGATTCCCAAATTTGCCTGAAGATTTCAGCCAGCATAGGAGCTGTCACATTCACATCTGCTTTCAACATCTCTGCTGTTATTCCATCTGCCCCTGGTGCTTTGCAGCTCTTCATTGTCTTGATTGCTTCTGTCACTTCTTCCAGGCTTGGCGGGTCTGTGCAGATGTCAAGGTCTATAGCTGCTGGCTGGATGTCTGAAGCTGAAGAGGATCTGGTCTGTTCAGAACCGACTGAAAATGCTCCCTCCAGCGCTGTAGTTTTCCTGCCTCTCCCTCGACGACATTACCGTTCATATCTTTCACTGGCACATCACTGTTCTTTTAAACCCGTTGTTTTCTTCACAAAAGTCTGCCAGTCTCTCTCCTTTGTCATTGAAGGTTCCAAATCCATGCTTGCCCATGACATGCTCCCTGCAGGTGTTGTCGCTTCCCAGCTTGGCATTGAGATCGCCGATGATGAGCAACATATCGTGGGCTGGAACGCTTTCTGAGGCTGCCTGGAGCTGATCGTAAAAAGCATCCTTGTCTTCTGCCTCGGAGTCTTCTGTTGGTGCATAGCAAGCTATCACTGTCAGCTTGGTGTACTTGGAATGGAATCTTCCTCTCACAAGCCTGAGTCCATAAGGCTTCCATTCAAGCAGTGCCTTTTCCGTTTTCTTGTTGACGAGTAGAGCTACTCCTTCAGAGTGCTGAGCGTCTGATCTTCCTGAGAACAAGATGGTATGTCCTGACGCTAGTCTCCTCTTTCCGGTGCCGGTCCATCTGACCTCACTGACTCCCAAGATGTCCAAGTTGTAGTTGTCAAACTCCTTGACTAATTGGAGCATCCTGCCAGTCTGGTACAAGGTCTGGACGTTCCAGCACCCCACACTCAACTTTTGATTTGGCTTCAGTAAATCCACTGTCGGGGTGCGTTTGGCTGTCGTTAGTCATAAGTCTCCTGGTGTGCTTCATTACGAATATTCTGGTATTGGTTTCTGTAACATCTTTTTCTTTTACATGGTAGGGTTGTTACCACTACTACAACCTATTTTACCTCTAAATGAGGTGTCCACATTAGTTGCTTTTTACGACTTTCCTGGCGGAATAGATGAGACACTATTCTTACAATGCTCGCTAGGCAAGCATACCCCGGGGTCCCACATGACTGCAAACCTAAACTCACTTCAATGTCACAAACGGGAAACAGTTCCTCTCTTTCATCCCTTTTTTGACTATGTTTTCTCGTCAAACTGTGATTACTTTTTTATCTTTCAAAGCAAGCCGTGACAGTACACATCTTAGAAATATATAACTATAGATTTTGGTGATACAGGTGTACATGTTACAGACACAAGAAACCACCAGCTGTGGCAAGAAAGTGTGAGTTAGGTGTAAGGTGAGGTGTTAGGCTATGGTGACAAGAAGAGACATCAGCAAGTGTCACCATACGTACTATTGGGGTCATTGACCAATCTGCATATGTCATCCTCATTGCAACAAGGAAGTCCTGTAGGGTGACAACCAATCGAGTGTATGATGCACTGAAACCGAAACAAACACATCATCAGTTGAAGCTGGTGAGGAAGACATTAAAGTGCTGGACGAATGAAATCGCAAACACCGTCTAGACGATTGCTTCCCTTGCACAGACTCAAGGGCGATTTTACGATTCTTGTAACAACCTTAATAAGTTATCTTAATTAATTTTTTTCTATTAGTCGTGTCGATTCCGTCATTCCCTCGAAGGAAACTATTGTTGTTCCTAATAATAAAGTATTTTTAGACAACTGTGACTAACATCTTTACAATGTATAAGTTGAACCACAATGTACATGAACTCTCCTGCTTCGAACGTCCTTCACCACTGCGCATGCGTGTCAGATTCTCCCAGTCGCTCACCGGAAGATGAAGTATTTTGTGCGAAACATTTTGTATTTTACGGTTATGTATACTGTCTTTCTTCGAACTTATTTGAAATGATTTCTACAGAGACTGTTTAAGAAGACATAACAACATTAGAGTATTTAATATACTCTGTAAAGCCTGTTGCTGTATCTTAATAACTGTAATAGCAACTACAGAGTATCATTATATCTAACTATCAAGAACCTTTTAGAAATGTGCTTACGTCCCCTCGAGGCAGACGGAGATGTTGTTGGTGGTGGATGCCTCTGGCTTCCAGTGTTATGAAAAGCAGCAAGCAGACGACAGCTAGGTACAACCGTGTTTGTTTAGTCATCGTGATTGGTAGACCGCTTTGTTATGGAGCTCTTTAGAAAAAAAGTCAGATTACATTATTTTATGACTATTTATCAATGTTAAAAAAGCTCTGGAAAATATGGAAAATAACTTTCACTTAGTATGGAAAACTGTTGTTCAGTCAAATCTTCAGTGAAACGGAGGGTTCAAAGTACTAACCGAGAAAATGTATCTATAATAAAATAAGCTAATTAATACCAGTCTTGACAAAACTGTTTGCCACATCATAAGAAGTGTAAGCAGTGAGATTATTTGTGTGCTAGTGTATCACGACACTCACATACAACGAGTTAAGCAAGAAACACACACAACTGTGCTTTTGTCTACTTGCGTTTAAAGCCAGTAACGGCGATGTTAACCTCGACAGACGTCGTCGTTAGGTTGTCACTGTCTGTAGTGTGGGGATGACAACTGTTTAAATAGACGTCACTAGTCACGTGACGTCCACGCGAGGCTCAGTTATCTTGCGTTGTCGACGTGGCGGTTATTAAAGAATAAATGTTTAACAGAAGTTAAAGGACTAGTAGGGTGCAATATCTATCTATAGACTTAGCTAAGAGCGGTGTATGATACTTTTCTCCCTGATGAATACACTACTTTTATTTGTTAATCATTTTCCTGCAAACATCGATCTTTAAAAAGGTCGAAATCTACAGGTCGGATGTTCGTAATTAACAGAAGTTAAGAGTGCTAATGTAATGTGATTTTTTTTCTAAAGAGCTCCATAACAAAGCGGTCTGCCAATCACCATGACTAAACGAACACGGTTGTACCTAGCTGTCGTCTGCTTGCTGCTTTTCATAACACTGGAAGCCAGAAACATCATTCATCGCCCTCTGGCTAATAAAACATCAGTAAGAACATTTCTAGAAGGTTCTTGATAGCTTGATATGATGAGACTCTGTAGTTGCTACTATAGTTATTAAGATACAGCAACAGGCTTTACAAAGTATATTAAATACTCTAATGCTGTTATCTCTGCAGAAATCATTTCAATAAAGGTTTTAAAAAAGGTTGTAAAAGCCTGGTGTTGCTAAAACTAGAAGATGCCACAAGAATGTGGTGTTAGCCATTGTGGCCAGCTTCATGTCCAACATCCTCCCTACAGTGAAGACCGCGAGAAATCCAGAGCCTCGCTTGCAGCGGGCAGTGAACTGAGAAATAAGTACATGGAAAGCAAAGTCTGATCCCAAACCTCAGTATCCGGAGAAACATCCCAACTTTCAGTCAACATGTATGCTTTGTCACTCATCCGTGACCACCATTATCCTACTGTTACTGGTGTGTAACTTAATCTTCATATCAACATTTGAAACTTTGATTGTGAATCCGCCATAGTCCTCTCGCTGTTTATCTCCCACACAACTCTAGACTTTGTAGAGACACAGATCATCGTCTCCTGGATGGTTTTAGACAAGCACATTAAACGGAAAACATCCCCGTGGGATTATAGCTTCGAATAACTGGGAGTCACCATGTACAACCATATCATTTGCAAATTGTAACAACAGCGACAATACAAAAAACATGCTTAACAGGCTTTGTTTCCTGCAAAAACTGCTCTGACTTCTAGTCTACAACATGTGACCGCAACTATCAATAGTCACAATGACCTCCCCGATGGCTCCTTTTTTTGACTTCATAAACGTTTTAGTTTTGCCACGTGACTGACCACACACCATGTGACTGACCACACACTATAAACAATTGTGGAGGGAGGCCACGCCTGTGGGACCCAGGGGTATGCTTGCCTAGCGAGAATTGTAAGAATAGGGTCCCTGCCATCCAGCCAGGCATGTCGTAAGAGGCGACTAAGGTGGACACCTCACCTAGAGGTAAAAGTAGGTTGTGGTAGGGCTAACAACCCCACCATGTAAAAAAAAATCATGTTACAGAAACTAAAACCAGAGAACTCGTCACAGATGGCGGAGGAAATGAAGCACACCAGGAGACTGGACTAATGACGGACGACAGCCAAACCCCGACAGCGGATTTACTGAAGTCGAGGCAAAAGTTGAGGGTGGGGTGCTGGAACGTCCAGACCTTGTACCAGACTGGCAGGATGCTCCAACTAGTCAAGGAGTTTGACAACTACAACTTGGAAATCCTGGGAGTCAGTGAGGTCAGATGGACCGGCACGTGAAAGAGGAGACTAGCGTCAGGACATACCATCTTGTTCTCAGGACGATCAGACGCTCAGCACTCTGAAGGAGTGGCACTACTCAACAAGAAAACTGAAAAGGCACTGCTGGAATGGAAGCCTTATGGACCCAGGCTTTTGAGAGGAAGATTCCATTCAAAGTACACCAAGCTGACAGTGATAGCTTGCTATGCACCAACAGAACACTCCGAGGCAGAAGACAAGGATGCTTTTTACGATCAGCTCCAGGCAGCCAATGAGAGCGTTCCAGCCCACGATATGTTGCTCATCATCGGCGATCTCAATGGCAAGGTGGGAAGTGACAACACCTGCAGGGAGCATGTCATGGGCAAACATGGAATCGGAACCATCAATGACAACGGAGAGAGACTGGCAGACGTTTGTGAAGAAAACAACCTACTGATTGGAAGCACACTCTTCCCACACAAAGACATCCACAAGGCAGCATGGACATCACCAGATGGGATCACAAAGAACCAGATAGACCATGTCATCATCAACCGAAAATGGAGGAGCTCACTTCAAGATGTTAGAGCCTACAGAGGAGCAGACATTGCCAGTGACCACACTCTTGTGATAGCCACAGTTTCTCTTAAGCAGAGAGTGGACTCTGGCAAACTTAAAGATCCAGCCACTGAAAGGGCCTTTGCTATGGAAGTAAAGAACAGGTTCCATGCACTAGGAGACCAACAACCAACAAGAGATGACCTTAGACGACTTCAATCGAGTCTTACAGGAATAAGGAGAGAAAATACTGGGCTTCCAACGGAAGAAGAAAGAACAAAGATCAGAGAAGAGACATGGAAGAAGATAGACGAGAGAAAGTCAGCCAAACAAAGAATCAACAGCACCAGATCTGAACGCCTGAAGGAACAACTCAGACAAAGATATACAAAACTAAACAAAGAGGTAAAGAGGATGACAAGAACCGACAAAAGAGACCATATAGAGAAACTGACAGATGAAGCAATGACCTGAAGACACTGTACAAGATAAACAAACAGCTAAACAACGGGTTTAAGAACAGTGATGTGCCAGTGAAAGACATGAATGGTAATGTTATCGAGGGAGAGGCAGGAAAACTACAGCGCTGGAGGGAGCATTTGGAGTCGGTTCTGAACAGACCAGATCCCCCTCAGCTTGCAGACATCCAGCCAGCAGCTATAGACCTTGACATCTGCACAGACCCGCCAAGCCTGGAAGAAGTGACAGCAGCAAACAAGACAATGAAGAGCAGCAAAGCACCAGGGGCAGATGGAATAACAGCAGAGATTTTGAAAGCAGATATAAATGTGACAGCTCCCAAGCTGACTGAAATCTTCAAGCAAGTTTGGGAATCAGGGCAGCTCCCTGTTGCTTGGAAGACAGGGCTCATCTTCAAGTTACCCAAGAAAGGAGATCTTGGAGACTGCAATAATTGGAGGGGCATAACACTTCTTTCCCTCACCAGCAAGGTCTTCAGCAAGATTGTTTTGTCAAGACTGACAGCAACTCTTCAGAAAGACCTCCGACCACAGCAAGCAGGATTTCGTCCTGGGCGATCCTGCTCCGAACACATCTTCATTCTGCGACAGATTCTGGAGCAGAGCAACGAATGGAACACACCGCTGTACATCAATTTCATCGACCTGGAGAAGGCTTTTGACAGCATCCACCGCGAGTCCTTATGGAAGATCCTGAGGCACTACGGAGTCCCTGCAAAACTTGTTCAGGTCATTGGAATGCTGTACAGCGATTTCAAATCCCAGGTTGTCTGTGACACGGAGCCCGCAGACCCCTTCAACGTCAGTACCGGGGTGAAGCAGGGCTGCATTCTGTCGCCTTTCCTCTTCATCCTGGCCATGGACTGGATCATGAAGACTTCCACCGACAGTGAGAGGAGAGGGATCAGATGGACCATGACTATGACAGCAACAACAACACTGGAACAATTGGACTTTGCTGATGACATTGCCCTGCTGTCACACCGCCACCAAGACATGCATGAAAAAACAAAGGCCTTCTCAGAAACAACTGGAAACCTTGGTTTGAAGGTCAGCACAAAGAAAACGAAAAGTATGAGAGTGAACGCCAGAGTCCAAGACAGCATCAAACTAAATGGAGAAGAGATTGAGGAAGTTGACAGTTTCACCTATCTTGGGTCCAAAATGTCAAACACCGGGATGCAGATGTGGAGATTCGAGCCCGACTGGCGAAAGCCAGCGAGGCCTTCGCCTCACTCAGGAGCACATGGAAGGCAAAAAACATCAGTAAGACGATCAAGCTGAGAATCTTCCAGTCAAATGTGATCAGCACCCTCCTTTACGGATCAGAATATTGGAAGATGACCAAAACCATCAGTAACAAGCTTGACGTCTTCCAAAACAGATGCCTCAGGCGCATACTTAACATCTTTTGGCCAAACACCATCACCAACGAAGAACTCCACCGAAGAACTGAAACCGAGTCCATCACCACGCAGATTCAACGAAGGCGTTGACGATGGATTGGACATGTGCTCCGCCAGCAGACGGCAGACCTCTCCACAGTCGCCCTGCGATGGACTCCAGACGGCCGAAGACAACGAGGCCGCCCAAAGGAAACTTGGAGAAGAACAGTGGAAAGGAGATGAAAGGAAAGGGCTGGACATGGGGTCACCTGGAGCTGGTTTCAGCCGATCGACATCGGTGGCGGACTCTGGTTGAGGCCTTGTGTGCAACCTGATGCACGATGAGGAATAGATAGATAGGAGGGAGGCCAGGAAAGGAAGGAGGTGGCTGGTGAAAGTAAGCAAGAGTGAGCTGACCTACCATTGCACGCTGCGGCTCACCTCAGCCACTGTGGAAACCGTTGTTACATGTTGCAGCCATCCAACACCTCTAGACATGTACACAGATAAGCCACTGACCTGACACTTCTCAGTTTTGTTTTTAAGGTGATGATGGTTGAGGTGCGAGTATGTACAGACTGTGGACATCTAACTCACATCAACATGCTTTCTGACTTTGATTGCCAGTGATTTTATTTTAATTTTGCAGCGAAGGTAGTAGATAAACGTGTCTGCAAGCGGCAATACATTAAGATTAAACCGAGGTAACATAAAGATTTTTTTCTCTGCGTATTTTCGTGAATATTAATAAGTATATGGGGAAAATATATAAAGGAATAAATAATAAAAGGAATGTATTAAGATTTGAGTTGCTAGTATGTTCTTTAGTAGTTATTTCAAAAGTCCAGCTAGAGAGACCTTGAGAACATGTGTCTGACTCATAATGTAGTGTCAATGTGGTTGGTCCAATGGTCGTTTATAGTTGACATAGCACAGCAGCACGAAGGTGTCCAAACCTTAATAACTGCACTGAAAACGGAAAAAAATCAGTTTTTTCTTTATTTTTCATAGCATCGAGTATTTAATGTGTATCTCATACTACACTTGCCAAAGAACACTAGCTATAAGGCATTGCTTTCCACTGATGTGGTGTAAAAAAAGAAACAACCAACCAACAAACAAACAAAACAAAACAGGTGCAACAGTTAAACTATTTAATTTGCTCAGAAACATCGCTTGACCTGAGAACATTAAGACATTACAAACATTTGTAGAAAATATTACTTCCACTCAACTTTTATTTTTAAACGATTTTCTGAATTGTTTACAGCATTAAAACTTTTAAGTTGTAATCGTGAGATATCGGTAACTATTTGTTGACAAGACTTAAATAGTTATGTTTATATTAGAACTTTGTGCAAATGTCACACTTTGAATGACAATTACACCAAATGTTTTGCATTTTGTTCTCACGCCACAAGGTAGATGGACGGACCTTCTCAGAATACAAACGGACTAATGTCACCTGCTACCAATGAGTATTGGATGCTGGATGTACCCAATAGTAACAACAACAGGGTGCGTCTGCCTACTGTCCGATTCTGGGATGTTAATGAATAATAGGAAGTCATCGCACGAGTATAAGATCACCGAGTTCAAAGGTGTCTCTAAATTTATTGTATTTCCATGCAGGCCTGACGAGAGGGGGGGACAGGGGGTCTGGTGTACCCGGGCCCGCGGCTGTCAAGGGGGCCCAGCCTTGGTCAGTGGATTTTTTTTTCTTCTTCTCCTTTTCTTTTACTGGGAAAATAATTTACGATTACAAGTACAAGGGGCCCGGAGAGGTCGTCTGTCCAGGGGGCCCGGGCTGGTTCTCAGCGGCCCTGTTTCCATGCATTTAAAGGGTTTTCACTTTATTTCTCGATTGCTCTGTTTGCTCAAGAAATTCAAAGAGAAAATAAATTCCACTAAAAGCAAACTGGACTTCTGTGACTTTTGTGACTAATGTCTATGTGCCTGACAAAATACAAAATTACTCAGCAAGGAAAGACATACTGCAGAACATAAATCTCAAAAATGTGTTTGAGAGGCTGGTTGTATGACAGAAAATAACACCACAGTGTCATCAGCCAGTCACGTTTGACTGAATTCAAGTTCCGCCTTTCCAGTCACACCCCCACCCACTCACTCTTATCACCTGAGCAACAGAAAACGTTCAAAGCTAAAAGATGAAGGTTAAAGATGGGTTTACGTGCAGAAAATTCACAATGTTCAGACCTACCAAAATTAATAAAAAGGGTTCGGATACGAAATTTGAACCAAGGATCTCTCACTAGTTCATGTTTTTCACAGTGTCATCAGTTTCTGAAGCTTAGGATTCAAGAATCTTTATTTTTTCACACTTTTAATGACATTGAGATATTGAAAATATACTTATATTCACATGCATGACTGTATATCTCATGTGCAATCTCCCTTACACACACACACACCTCCATTGGTCAGTTTGTAAGACTTCATACATTGAAAGTTAATTTCTTGCCTCACTCACTTGTTCTTTCCTTCTTGTAGCTCTTTAATGCAAATTAGATCACTAAATATGAAATCAAATAATTCAAAGTATATAAACACATGTTATCAACTGAAAAGTTTGGGAGGTGATTTTTTTTGCCCCTCTCTTTCACTCTTACCTAAACACAGATATACGTACACATATATTCTTATTCATGTCTGCCTGTATATAATTCCCTTTGTTTTTGCATAATTAGCAGCAAGGTCACGTTTTCGTGGAAAAATCGACGATAACCTAAGTCAACGAAAACCTAAGTTTCATTGTAGTTGAGAAGACGAGTAAGAAAACGAAATGGAAGAGATGAATACAGGACTTTGTTCGCTTCTTTTACGATACCAGCTGTCGTTACAGCAGTTAATTGTTCAAAATCGAAATGGATGGATATAAAGACAGACGTTTTAAATGTAATTGTCGTTCCTCTATTTAATGGACCCAACTGACTTTATAGAAGTCATATAACGATAACCGCTACCACCTGTAATGGTAGCAGCTGACTTTATAGCAGATATTCAAAATGAGAGGCAGAGGGAGAGAGATATGAAGATAGTCGTTCCCATCTTGAATAGTGCTGGTTACCTTCATAGCAGTAGTTTATACGAGAAAGAGAGACAAAAAAAAAGAAGTTCCTATCTTGAGTTGTACCACCTGTCTACATAACGGCTTTTCAAAAGAAAAAGAAAGGACAGGAATTCAAGCAACTTAATTCTCACTGTAGTCTTCTGTTGTCCACGTTTAGGAAGTGTGTGTGTGTGTGTGAAGAGAGAGATAAAGAGAAAGTGTGTGTGTGTGTGTGTCCAAGTGTGTGTGTGTGTGTGTTTTATTCATTGTTTCTGACTCTCAGTCTATTAGTTGCTGTCTGTAGTCAAGGTCTGATAATGTTAAGCGTGGAGAGCCTAACCACGAGGTGTGTATCCCGCTATACAAACATTCTGTTAATTATCTTCCATGTCACCAGCTGTCTGTACAGCAACAGTTCAACGTGCCACTTCTACAACAAACATCATCTATTGATATCGCTTAAAATATCAACGACTTTTGTCCACATGGCGGCTGATGGAAAATTTAGCAATAAAACCTTTGATAGTTTGAGAAGTTTATGGCAGTTAGGAAATTTTATTTGAGACAACAAAATTTTTATTACTTGAGTCATGGCGAGTCCCGCAGTGTAGGACGAAATGACCGTATCGGTATGTTGACAACATGTGCACATATAATGTTTTTACTGTGCTGTAGAGCATCTGCACAATAAAGTTGTTTTTTTTTTCTAAGACATATAACTATCATACGCATGTGATTTGTTGTCCACCGCACAGCTTGGTTTACTGTGCAAATGCTATACAGAGGGTATAAAATTTTCATGTTTATTTTCATGTGCAGCCCATGCAATGACGGTTGTATGATCAAAGACATCGGGCATGCGACACGTGCAGTGACTCATGGGACCGTTAGTGCCAGGCGGACTGGGAGGGTGCACGTTGCGAAAGGACAAACACACACAACTGTGCTTTTGTCTACTTGCGTTTAAAGCCAGTAACGGCGATGTTAACCTCGACAGACGTCGTCGTTAGATTCTCACTGTCTGTAGTGTGGGGAAGACAACTGTTAGAAACGACGTCGCTAGTCACGTGATGTCAACGCCAAACTCAGTTATCTTGTGTTGTCGACGTGGCGTCAGGGTTCAACGAGGTCACATTCCCCTCCTACGCATGGAAATCCACCAATTTCAAAAAAAAAAAAAATTAACTGTAAGAGATACAGTATTATTAGGCTTATTTACTTACAGATATATTTTATATTTTTGTACTTTGAACCCTCCGTTTCACTGAAGATTTGACTGAGCAACTGTTTTCCATACTAAGTAAAAGTTCTTTTCCACATTTTCCGGACATTAATGTTGATAAGTACTGATAAGATCAAAATAATATAATGTGATTTTTTTGTCTAAAGAGCTTCGAAGCAAAGTGATCTAACAATCATGATGATCAAAAAAACAAGGTTGTACAAAGTTGTTGTCTGCTTGCTGCTTTTCATAACCCTGGAAGCCAGACACATCCACCATCACCAAGTCTGTCTGGCTCAAATTCCATCAGTAAGGACATTTCTAGTAGGTTCCTTATACCAACATTTGATGATACTCTCTAGTTGCTACTACAGAAGAGTTGAAGGAAATGCCTTTCAAAAGAAAAAATGTCTGATGAGATGGCCAAGTTCGTAGCGGCGGAGTTGAGAGATCGTCGCCAGGAAGAGAGGGAGAGAAAGAAAGAAGAGGAAGAGAGCAACAGACAACTTCAGTCAGAAGAAGAAGAGAGAAAGGAAAGAAAAAGAGAAAAATAGAAAACTTCAGTCAGAAGAAGAAGAGAGGAAAAGAAAAAAAATGGTTGACAGACAAATAAAAAGACAGACAAACAGACTGTTTTCTTAAGACATGGAAGTAAACAATATACACCTAGTCCACTGCACTCTGCACAATCTTTTCACTCTCTGAGTGTAGAGTACATGTTGCTTCATCAAGAAGAAGGATGTTGGGATTGCATACAAGAGTTTGGGCAATCGCTACCCAATGTTTCTGCCCTCCGGACACCTGAGCTCCTCTCTCTTCCACCAGTGTGTCATAACCCTTGGAACAATAGTTAGACTGTTAATGCAATAAAACAAAAGACAACAACCAGTACTGTGTGGATGAACTTTCCACGACATTGTGCCTCCACAGTCAGCAAAACAGCACAGACTGAACTTTTCTCTGCATACATTCATCCATTGTCTGTTCAAGTGGCTGATCAGTAATCCCAAGCTTTATTGTGATATAGCTATGGTTCAAGATCTGGATGATATGTATTCAATAGAGAGTACCTTTACATACAGTTTAAAACTTAATGGTTTGTAAAGTTTTCAAAGGCAAGGTGAGAGAATATTTGAACTTTGTTTCTTGACAATAAAATATTTGGACAATTACCACAGACATTCCTTAAATCAGCTTAAGAAAATGAAAAATAATCATGTCTATTTGGCTAAAATATGATTTGGGGCATGGACATCAGAGATCTTTTACCAGAGAGGAAATAAACTTGTGAGCATTGGCCTCAGTGGCTGACTTGATAATGTCTTCATCTGTGACATTAGGGTTCCCAAGATGAACGTTGTCACAGATGCTGCATTCAAACGAATGTGATTCTTGGGATACAATGCCAATGTTGTGTCTTCACCAATGAACATTTAGCTTGGCAAAGCCTCTTTCATTCAGCTACACCTAGAAGAAGGACATTATAACTTTTTACATTAACAATCATGACAATTTTTAAAATTATTTAAAAAAATTTATCTAAATTCCAGCTGCTACATCAGTTGGTTAGTCGATTCGACCTTTTGCTGATTTAACTATTTTTTTTTTTTTTTTTTTTTTTTTTTTT
>SRHC01003610.1:469009-564663 GCA_004794325.1 Pomacea maculata | reverse complement strand
CCAGTACTGTGTGGATGAACTTTCCACGACATTGTGCCTCCACAGTCAGCAAAACAGCACAGACTGAACTTTTCTCTGCATACATTCATCCATTGTCTGTTCAAGTGGCTGATCAGTAATCCCAAGCTTTATTGTGATATAGCTATGGTTCAAGATCTGGATGATATGTATTCAATAGAGAGTACCTTTACATACAGTTTAAAACTTAATGGTTTGTAAAGTTTTCAAAGGCAAGGTGAGAGAATATTTGAACTTTGTTTCTTGACAATAAAATATTTGGACAATTACCACAGACATTCCTTAAATCAGCTTAAGAAAATGAAAAATAATCATGTCTATTTGGCTAAAATATGATTTGGGGCATGGACATCAGAGATCTTTTACCAGAGAGGAAATAAACTTGTGAGCATTGGCCTCAGTGGCTGACTTGATAATGTCTTCATCTGTGACATTAGGGTTCCCAAGATGAACGTTGTCACAGATGCTGCATTCAAACGAATGTGATTCTTGGGATACAATGCCAATGTTGTGTCTTCACCAATGAACATTTAGCTTGGCAAAGCCTCTTTCATTCAGCTACACCTAGAAGAAGGACATTATAACTTTTTACATTAACAATCATGACAATTTTTAAAATTATTTAAAAAAATTTATCTAAATTCCAGCTGCTACATCAGTTGGTTAGTCGATTCGACCTTTTGCTGATTTAACTATTTTTTTTTTTTTTTTTTTTTTTTTTTAGGCCCTTTCGCCCCTCTTGGGGCATAGGTCATCGACTACAGTCTTAACTGTTGTCGATGTTTCGGTAGCAAGGATTTGTTTTTACGGGGTGGGGGTGCTGGCCCCACGCCCAACCCTCCTCCTTTTTCAGCCGGGCTTGGGACCGTCCTTGGCGGAGGGCAGCCAGCCCTGTAAACAGATGCCACGTGCAGAGAAAGAACAGCATGCCCGAGACGAGAAATGAACTCAGGGCAGCCAACCTTCACTGTATTGGTGACAGGCGCTAACAGCGCTAACCGTTGCGCCACCGGGCCGCCCTGATTTAACTATGGCACTAGTTAATTCAATTAGAGCCCATCGTTAATTTGACCCAATCATCATCAATGCAATGACTTGGCCACGAAATAAATGAATTTTGATGTACCCTCCTTTCTCATCATTGATTGATGCATGCTGATCTAGTTTTGTGTGTGTGTGTGTGGTGCATGCAAGCATATGAGAGGAGATCCAAGTCAATATAAATAAGAGTTTTCTTCATTTTCTTCACATTCTAACATCTTACCATTTTTAACAGTTTAAAGTTTTAGTTCACAAAGACTGGGCCTTGAGTAGTAAGGCTGTGCCATACTGATGGCTCTGCTACTGCTAAACTAAACTAAGCAAGGATTTTTCTCATTAGTATATAGGTATCTAAACACACATTTAACAGCATCTACTTTTCATTTGATAACAATGGTGGCTGACCTATGTATATCATGTGACTAATAAAGAAGTTGTTTTCTTTTGTATACACACAAAAAGCAATGAATGTTTTATTACACTGGATATTAACTTTTGTGGTTAAATCGACTAAGAACTGTGGTTGCACTGACTATTAAGTTGTTTGCTGACTTAGTGTGTTAGACTTATAGTATTGATGTAGGTAAAGAAATGAACAGTGAACATTGGATTATGAACTGTGAACATTTATGAGGCGAGCGACATGGAGGAGAGATACGTTTTAAAACTAGGGTCGGACCTAAATGTAAACTATTTCTGTATATATATATATGTACTTTTTTAATGCTTCCCCTTCAATTACATTCTTTTGTTTCATACATTTAAATAGACATTGATCTATTTTACTGATTTGGTTAATGGACATGTAGTGAGTGTTGTAATTAGGTGTGGTCTAATGCTTGTCAAGAGCTATCCATTGCGCAACAGAGCACTCAACAGTTACAGCTGGCCAACCTACCCATCCTTACAACTGGCCAGCACACACAACCTTTACACTGATATAAAACAAGATCTGATAGCAAAGGAGGTGTCGTGGCAAATACAGGGTATTTTATCATTGTAACCAGATTGATATTTAGGCATCTCCTCTTATTATACTGTAAATTGATTAAAGTGAAACATGCCTTTTTGTAAAATCTGCAAAGCAGTAATTAAACCTTTTAACTCCTTAGTATATATAAGCCAGGTGACTGTGCCTTGTTGGTGTTGGTTATTATTCACTTTTATTGGCTAATATAAAGCACCATTAAGTTGTATGCCTTTGGAGTCTGTGGCATGCTCAGTAATGTAAAACAAAGAATGATAATTCATTCTTACCTTTCCTGAGTTACAAATAGTGGTAAAGGCGACATTAAAGTTTATTGCATTAGAGCATTGTGTCTTCTCGAGGTGTTCTTAACATAAACAATGTAAATAAAGCAAACATAAACACATCATGTAATATTTGTGATATACGCGATAAAATATGGAAGGCCATTTGTTAATGTTTTCAGGAGAAGCAAACAACTACTAAGATTTGAAGGATGTTGTGATGAATATGCTATTAAACACATGCCTTCAATGTGTATGTGACTCTTGTGGTCCTCCTTGATCTGAGTGCGGCCTTCGATGTCATTGATCACACCACTCTTCTGACTCGTCTCCAGATGGAGGTGGGCATTGGTGGTTCCGCCTTGCAGTGGTTCCATTCCTACCTCCGTGACCGCACACAAAGGGTGATGGTCAATCAAGCTTCTTCAGTGACAGTTCCATTGCTGTGCGGTGTCCCGCAGGGCTCTGTTTTGGGCCCGGTTCTATTTTCTATTTACACATCTCAGCTTGGTCCTCTCATTGAGAAGCATAATGTGAACCGTAAGATGTTTGCAGATGACACTAAACTCTATTTTTCATTTAGTACTGACAGTGAGTCGGTGCGTGAGGCAGTTTGTGCTGTAGAAGATTGTTGCTTAGAGGTCAAGTCATGGATGCTGAGGAATAAACTCAAGCTTAATGATGAGAAGACAGAGGCGATGCTATGTGGTTCCAAGCTTAGCCTTACCAAAGTCTCTCTCGACTCCATCCAAGTGGGTCAAGCTAGAATCCCCCTCTCCAGCTCCGTACGGAACCTTGGCCTCTATGTTGACAATCTTCTAACTATGTCTGATCATGTCAGTTCTGTAGTCAAGGCATGTTATTTCCATATCTGCACTCTTGGACGACTCCGACCCAGTCTTAATAAGAAGACTGCAAATGCAGTTGCTGTGTCCCTCATCGGTTCTACATTAGACTATGCCAATAGCTGCCTCTGGGGGATTTCAAAGAGCGAGTTGTCGAGGCTACAGCGAGTGCAGAATACGGCTGCGAGGATAGTTGCAGGAAAGAAAACAACTGACCATATTACTCCTGTACTTCGTGACCTACACTGGCTTCCTGTGGAGAAGCGAATTGAGCACAAATTGTTAACCTTAACCTATGGCTGTCTTCACGACCTTGCGCCTGTCTATCTACAAGAACTCATTCGCTGTTACCAACCCCAGCGGAACCTTCGCTCATTAGCTCAATTCAGACTTGAACGACAGAGTGTTCAGTCAGGGAATGCTAACAAGAAGACTGCGGGTTTCAGATCCTTCTCCAATGTAGCCCCGCTTTTGTCGAACTCGCTTCCCCTCTCGACCAAGGAGTCTGATAGTATTGCATCTTTCAAGAAAAATCTTAAGACTCACTTGTTTAAACTTTTTTGAAGTTTTCATTTGACCTGCAGTTTGGTGGCTGCTGGGATCACCGCGCATTGAGCGCATCTTTGTGATGCGGATACTAGCGCGTTACAAAACTACATCATCATCATATGTAAGTCTCTCTCTTTCTGAGTGTGTGTGTGTGTGTGAATAAAGGATGCATAAAGAAAATGAGAAATACTATAGGGTTGACAGAAAGGAAGTAAATATAGGACGAGAGGAGCTTAATATGCACAATAACGGCTTTATTTGATTCACAAATTCAGAAAAAAACCTGTTCTTCAGAACATAGTCTTAATCAATCATTCAGATTATATATGTATTTTTAGATAAGACCAATTATTAATTTATATTCTGCTATTTTAATTGTATAAAGACAAAAAATTAATATCCAAGTCATAAAGAATTTAAAAAGACTTAGAAACACAAAAAAGATTCAAACAATTAGAAAATTAAAAACAAAAGTGATTGAGACAACAGGTTCTCACGTGAAGACATTCCACTCTTCTAACAAGTCTGGTCAGGGTTAGCACCACAGAGTCAAAGGTGATATACACAGAAACTACTCAGCCTCTTTCTCAGCTGGAATACATGGTAAATAAAAAAGAATTACTCTTACAGTCGCTTGTTGTAGTCAAAGGGGAACAACTACGCAGTTAAATGCTCTGACAGCAGCAGTACACTCCCCTTACTGAGTTCTGACTCGTGACCGGTATTCTTGGCCAACACAGGCCCCTCGCTTGTAGCAGTTGTAGGGACATGGGCTGGTGTGTTAACTAGCATACTTCGTCATAAATATAATATACAATATACTACAATCTCATCACTGAGAAAGGTTTATAGAGGAACATCACGTGACCTAACTATTCATGTCAGGAGCGCGATTGATTATTAATTATTGCAATAAAATACAGTGTAGAGATTTGTTTTGAGTGAGTGCGGCCTATATTAAGTGTTTCTAGTACTAATTGATAGTTTTTCAGTACCAGTATGGTCCACTGATAAAGTTTCAAGTATCAACAGTGTGAAGTAAATATATTTGTAAGAATCCGAATGGTAAAATAGTATTTTTAGCTGTCAGTACGGATTCAACCGTTTGAATCTTACCAGGCCCCGTTATGGTATTTCCTACACATTTATTTATCCTTCTATTGGTACAAAAAAGTATGTGAATGGCATCTTATAGATTTATTTGAGAGTATCAAAAGTTTCGTGAGCACGTGTTAATAAACACAATAAATAATGTAGCTTCTTGAATAAATTAAAAGACAATCATGATCTTAATCATAGCAGCATAGTGTCTGTACTCACTGACAAAGTCACATTTCTTAATGAAGTTTAAATATAATTAAGCATGTTAAAGTAGTATTAAAATTGGAAATAAAAGAGATGAGGAGGGATATAAAATTGTAACAGAAAACAGAAGACAAGGGCATACAAACTGACAAATTTCTTTTATACGATGTTCTTTAAAGAACTACTAGAGCAGCAATTACTTTATTAAATAAAATATGTGTCAACAGTCCCCTCCATTGGTCAGTTTGTAACAGTTCATACATGGAAAGTTAATTTCTTGCCTCACTCACTTGTTCTTTCCTTCTGCTAGCCCTTTAATGCAAATTAGATCCCTAAATATCAAATAAAATAATTCAAAGTATGCAAACACATGTAATCAACTGAAAAGTTTTGGAGATGATTTTTTGCCCATCTCTTGTATTCTTACCTAAACACAGATATATGTACACATATATTCTTACTCATGTCTGCCTGTATATAATTCTCCTAACACACCTCCTCATATATATATAATGCCCCCTGACACACACACACCTCATATTCACACACATATATATATATAATCTTCCATCTCTCACACACACTCACATCTGCTTATGCATACATGTGTAACCACCCCTTCCACACACACAGCCTTATATCTGCTTGTATATATGTAACTCCTCCTCACCTCCCGCTGTGGCTGGGTGCACGGGGAGTTAGCATCCACAACGAAACAACGGAGACGGAATGTCTTGCTGTACGAGTGGCTACAGGGACCGGGAATAAGTGAACTCAGTTCCTTGCCCAGCCAAGGTAATACATTGAGCATTGCTGAAGTTCTACATTTTTAGTAATCTAAAGTAGCCTACTTCTAAATTATTTATAAAGGTGACTTCACTTTCTAAAAGAAAATATATTTTCATTGACATTATGACACAGTATAAGTTATCTATCTATTCGCTAGACTAATTAATCACCGAGTTACAGGAACCTGTACGCTCACCGTGGATGGAGTGGGGGCGATCCTGACACAGAGATATGTCTGACTTGTTTCGTGCGGACAGTAACACTAAGTGTTTTCAAACTTTCTAGAAACTATCAGGGAGGCCATTTGTATTCTGGACAGAGTTCCAGAGCGGCGCTCCACTTATGGTGCAAGACTGTATGAGTTAGAAATGTACTGTGGGATGATAATGACGAGTGACAGAGGGTGATGAATATCCTGTTTATTTGAGTCAGTTTTGAGAAAAGCTTGTGTATCTTCATTATAAGCAGTAGTCTTTATTTTGTTTTCTGTATGTATAGGACCTGCTGCCAACTGTCCACCAAGAGAGAGGATAAGTAAGGGTTATTTTAGTAAAGTTTAGACGAGAAGTCCAATTTTCATGTTTATTTTCATGTGCAGCCCATGCAATGACGGTTGTATTATCAAAGACATCGGGCGTGCGACACGTGCAGTGACTCATGGGACCGTTAGTGCCAGGCAGACTGGGAGGGTACACATTGCAAAAGGACAAACACACTTTGGATACCTTTCACTTTGAACCTGCCTCCGTGAACTGCCTTAAATGACTTCAAGCTTTCAGCTTCATTCGTCTTCGCACATCTTTTATTAAACATGATTTTGTTATCTGAAGACATCAATTGAAAGAAATGTTTTGTTGGATTTGTCGTCCCTAGACTTTCGTTGTCGTATGCCTCTTTTTTCTTTTTTTATGTCTCTCCCGTCACCTTTTATATGTACACATATATTCTTACTCATGTCTGCCTGTATATAATTCTCCTAACACACCTCCTCATATATATATAATGCCCCCTGACACACACACACCTCATATTCACACACATATATATATATAATCTTCCATCTCTCACACACACTCACATCTTACTTAATTGCTTAATGTTTGGTAGAGAATCATTACGAGCTTATGATGGAATAAGGTGACGGATCTGATGTTTTGCAGAGTTGAGTAGGCAAAACGTGTAATTTCGTAAACTTTTCTTTGCATTTTTTATGGACTAATTAGGCATTTATATTTCTTTTAGTGGAAATTAATTATTATTTGTTGCTTGATGTTCTGTGTATTGTCCCCTCTTTTGCCGTTAACTCTTATATACTCTCATATACGTTATTATGTACTTTAGGATCAATGAATTTCTTACAGTCACAGTCTTACAGACGGGACTAAAATTATAAATAGTGGAAAATCTTGAAGTTGTCTCGTTAAGTACTCGGTCTAGAAAAAAAAGCAAAAGAAAAAGAAAAGAAAAAGCAAATATCCACAAATAATCAAACAGGAAATAAGGCAACCGTTGTTATTTGTTTAAAGGGCGTGAGACAGTACGAGGTAACCATGACAATGCTAAATAATCTAGAATTCGATTTCACGAGTAACTTTTTTTTTCTTTTAGAAACTGTCTTAAAATTTCCCCCGTTGAGTTTGAACGATTCGCTGGGACTCAGGCGATGAGATAGACGGTTTGGTCAGGCTGGGTGGCGGTAGGCGAATCCGTTCAGTCACCGACTGGCTGATGAGACTGTGTTGTTGTTTTCTGTGTCTACACGAGTTTGTCATACAACCAGCAACACAGGCAAATTTAGAAATGTTTCCATGTTCTACAATATGCTTTCTAATTCTGAGTAAGTTTGTATTTTGTCACACACATACACATTAATGACAGAACTCACAAAACAACAGTTTGCTTTCAATGGAATTTATTTTTTCCTTTACTTTCAATGCATAAATTTAGACACCTTTGAACTCGGTGATCTTATACTCGTGCAATTCGTTAAAAACCCAGAATCGTACAGTAGGCAGACGCACCCTGTTGTTGTTGTTGTTGTTGTTGTTGTTACTATTTGGGTACATCAAGCATCCAATTGCCAGCTGTAGCAGGCGACATTAGTTACTTGTTATACTGTCAAGGTCGCCGTAGAATCTGCCGCCGAACCTTGACCCTGTTGCTTTGAGAGCAAAATGCAAGACTCTTGATGTAGTTGTTATTCAACGTATCGTCAAAGATATAGTTTAGATGACAAGAAATGCTTTCATTTGCACTATTGTCGAAACCAAATATAACTATTTATATCGTCAACATATAGTTACCGATTATTCACGATCGCAATTAAAATGTTTTCAGCACACCGTTGGCAGATAATGTCCTCTGTGTGTGTGTGTGGCAAGTGTACGTTCTAAAGTCTATCCTGAGAGATAAACGTTGAGTACTCGATAAAATGAAATAAAGAAGGAAATAAGGTTTATCCGTTTTCAGTGCAGTTGTTAAGGTTTTAACACCTCCGTGCTGCTGGGCTCTGTCACCTATAAACGACCATTGGACCAACCAACGGGACACAAGACCCACCACTGACCGTGTTCTGGGATTACATGGGCAACCACACAATAGAATGTGCCAGTGCCATGTACAAGACTTCAGATAGTACCAGACGATCGGCAACTAGAGGGCAGCAGTTGTACCCACCCACAACAGACCAGATTGCATCCGTTACTTTTGACACTACATTATGAGTGAGACACATGATCTGAAGGTCTCTCTGGCTGCACTATTTTCAAATAACTAAGTAAAGCTAAATACAAGATACTAAATACTCAAATTTTAATATGCTCCTTTATTTACCTCTTTGTATATTTATATTTTCATCGATAAACTTTTAATATATACGAAAATGAGAAGAAAGAAATCTTAATGTTACCTTGGACATCAGTGTCGAGACGTGTGCAGACAAAATTGAACGAATCTGCAAAATGAAAATACAAAAATCACTAAAGTAAAACGTCAGAAAGCATAATGATAGGAATGAGATGTCCACTAGCAGTGCGGGACATTTCAGTGTAAACGATACACAATAGACTTGCTGTAAGACTTAAGATATTTGTAACGAATTAGTCAAACATATACTTGCTGTAATGTCTACAACGGGAAACTTTTCTTCTATTTTCATTGTTTTGTTAACGTAATTTTGCCATTTTTTTGTGAAGCTGCCATTATGTCTTTGTCAATCATGTCAAGCCTTGAAAGTACTCATGCTAAAAATATATGACTACAGATTTTTTCTGCTGCTGTAGCGTGAAAGTGTAAGTTAGGTTCAAAGTGAGGTGTTAATGTATCGTGACACGAAGACACATCAGCAAGTGTGTCACCATGCTTATTACCGTCCGGAAAGCATCTGTCAGATTTGTCGCAACAAGCAGCTTGAAATAGTTCACACGGTTGGCCTGTCGCAATGCACTGAAACCGAACCAAATATGTGATCATCAGAGCATTATAACTAGCAGCAAAACACGTCATCAGACCGTCATAGCTAGCAGCAAAGCACGTCATCAGACCGTCATAACTAGCAGCAAAACACGTCATCAGACCGTCATAGCTAGCAGCAAAGCACGTCATCAGACCGTCATAACTAGCAACAAAACACGTCATCAGACCGTCATAACTAGCAGGAAGCCTTTGCCAAGGTTTTCTAGTCTGACGTTCTTCCTTCCTACTTATCTTGGGCGGTCCGGTGGCTCTAGTGTTAGCGCCTGTTACTGACAGTGAGAGTTGTCTGTCCCTGGGTCACATCTCTGCAACACCGTGACGTCAGTGACAGACAGTGTGCCAGCAAATTCTGAACATCTGTCCATGTTCCTTCCTACTTAATTCCTCCATTGGGAATTGCCTCACCTGTTCTTCACGCTTGTGTAAGTCCACTCACGAGTCCATGGCATGATTGCCGGTAACCTCATCTCCCACGTGACCCACAATCAGCGAACGTGAAACTATAATGACGTCACTGTGTCCATTGGGTATAAATCTTTATATTGACCATTATAATGTTACTATGTCCATTTAGCGACACCAGGCTTTTACACCAGACATCAGCAGCGATAGCAATCATCACTCTCCTGCTTGTAAGGTCCTCCACCACTGCGCATGCGTGTCAGATTCTCCCAGTCGCCCACCGGAAGATGAAGTATTTTGTGCGAAACTTTTTGCATTTTACGATTATGTATACTTTCTTACTTCGAAGTTTAAAACCTTTTTAAAAAGATGATTTATGCAGAGACTACTTAAGAAGTCTTCACAACATTAGAGTATTTAATATACTTCGTAAAGCCCGCTGCTGTATCTTAATAACTGTAGTAGCAATTACAGAGTCTCATCATATCTGGCTATCAAGAACCTTCTAGAAATGTCCTTACTGATCTTTTATTAGCCAGAGGGCGCTGAATGGTGTGTGTGGCTTCCAGTGTTATGAAAAGCAGCAAGAAGAAGACAACTTGGTACAACCGTGTTTGCTTAGTCATCGTGATTGGTAGACCGCTTTGTTTAAGATCTCTTTAGAAAAACAAGTAACATCACATTATTTTCTTCTTATCAGTACTAATCAAAGTCAAATAAGTTATAGAAAATATGGAAAAGAACTTTTACCTAGTATGGTGAACTGTTGTTCAGTCAAATCTTCATTGAAACGAAAGGTTCAAAGTACTAACCGATAAAATAAATCAGTCAATAAATAAGCCTAATAATACCAGTCTTGACAAAACTCTTAGCCACATCATGAGAAGTGTAAGCAGTGAGAATATTTGTGTGCTAGTGCATCACGACACTCACATAAAACGAGTTAAGCAAGAAACACACACAACTGAGCTTTTGTCTACTTGCGTTTAAAGTCAGTAACGGCGATGTTAACTTCGACAGACGTCGTCGTTAGGTTGTCGCTGTCTGTAATGTGGGGAAGACAGCTGTTTATAACGACTTCGCTAGTCACGTGACGTCAGCACGAAGCTCAGTTATCTTGTGTTGTCGACGTGGCAGTTATTAAAGAATAAAGGTTTAACAGAAGTTAAAGGACTAGTAGGGTGCAATATCTATCTATTGACTTAGCTAAGAGAGGTTATGATACTCTTCTCCCTGATGAATACACTACTTTTATTTTTGAATCATTTTCCTGCAAACATCGATCTTTAAAAAGGTCGAAATCTACAGGTCGGATGTTCGTAATAGCGCTTTCTCGAATTACTAAAAATAGATTGTGACGTCACGCAGCAGAGCATCATGGGATTGCTTTGCGGGCAAACACTGCGCGTTGTTCTTTCTGTTTACGCTACGGCGACTGACAAAGAGCGACATTTTTTAAATTAATCTCTGAAACAATGCTGAAAACAGGAGGAACCAAACACTGCTGTTGGGGTTTATTTAAATCGGACTCCAGATATCCAGAGCGGTTACAGGAGGGGACGTTTTTTTATCCCATTTCCAAAGCCTGGTAAGACCAGTGACAACATGATCCAGTGGGAAAGACAACAGAACAAGTTCAAGACTGAGAAGCAAAGCGCCGGCAGTTTTTATATGGGCGATCTGATTTCCAAAATGTGGAGAAAATAACCAGGAGCACATATATCTGCTCTCTGAATTTCGTGGTAGAAAAGGCCCAACATGTGAGAACGACGAACCAATATTAGCGACGCTTACAGACGAGGAAACAAAAGCGACAGGGAGGTGACAGGGAGGCTCCAGCGCAACGTGGCGACCAACCTGCACATTATCAACGGGACAAATGAGAAGAAAACTGGTCCATCTAGGCGTTTTTACCCCAAAAGAGGAACTGTTCATTACACTTCTGAGGCTGCGAAAAGGACTTTCACTGAAAATGATTGCCTACATGTTTGACACATCTGAATCGTTTGAGAGCAAATTTTTATCAGTTTATGTTCCTACACTTCAAGTCTATGAATGTCCCTATATTCCCAGCAAAGGATATAGATAAAACATCTTTGCCAAGAGTGTTTAGACAGTTTAATAATGTCAGATACTCTGTAGACTGCACACATTTCTTTTGTCAGACACCCAGGATTATGGGCAGCAAGTCAATGTGTATTCCTCTTACAAGCACAACACCACAATGAAAGGACTGATTGCAGTCACCCCTAATGGTGCTGCATGTTTTGTTGATATATTTGAGAAATGTGGCATTCTACAACACATTGAACAAGGAGATGTTTTGCTTGTGGACAAAGGGTTTAAAGTGTAGGATTTGCCTTTGTCAAGACAGGCTACTATAAAAATCCCTGCATTTCTAGGTAAGCGAGCTAGCCTGTCTGCAGAACAGGAGATGGATACAAGGAGGGTAGCCAAGGCAAGAATTCATGTAGAACGCTTTAATGAAAGACTGAAAAAGTTCATGCTTCTCAGTAAAACTATCCCCCTAAGCCTCAGTTGTGTTGCCTCCCAAATGGTTTTTCTTGGATGCTGTTTGGTAAATTTTCAGAGTACCTTATGTATTTAAAAGCAAGTGAAATGCTAATGTACCACATAGATTGGTCAAAGATAGAAATGTGGGAGTATTTTTACCAAAAACAGACTGAAAAGAATTTTTGGCGTTAAACTGATGGTCAACCTATCAATTCATTCAAGGGCATATGACAGAAAAGTATTGTAAATAAATCTGTATAGTAATTAATATTATAGGTTACAAGTACTGTTCTGCTTCATAGTAAACAAAGAGAAAAATCAAAAATCAAAACCGCATTTTTACACGTTCACGTTTTGTTTTTTTTCAACAATAAACTGCACAGCAACGCATTCGCTGCAAACGCTGGTGTAGTACATGTGGGGAATATATTTGTCCGCTTTGCATTCCCAGAAGCCCTTGCGTGGCTAGATCGTGACGTCATCTGTGGAAAGCGCCATTAACAGAAGTTAAGAGTGCTAACGTAATGTGATTTTTTTTCTAAAGAGCTCCATAACAAAGCGGTCTGCCAATCACGATGACTAAACGAACACGGTTGTACCAGGTTGTCGTCTGCTTGCTGCTTTTCATAACACTGGAAGGCAGACAGATCCAAGAGAGAGGATAAGTAAGGGTAATTTTAGTAAAGATTAGACGAGAAGCCCACGGACAGATCGTTGTGTTTTGTGTTGTTCGAATGCGCGTGAACACCGCGTGTGAGGCGGTGACGTCAGTGTGTGACGTGGTCGTGACACTGGTTATCTACATAGCAGTAGTTTAAACGAGAGAGAGAGACAACAAAAAACAAACAAGAAGTTCCTATCGTCAGTTGTACCACCTGTCTACATAACGGCTTTTTAAAAGAAAAAGAAAGGACAGGAATTCAAGCATCTTAATTTTCACTGTAGTCTTCTGTTGTCCACGTTTAGGAAGTGTGTGTGTTGGTGTGTGTGTGTGTTGGTGTGCGTGTGAAGAGAGAGATATAGAGAAAGTGTGTGTGTGTGTTGGTGTGCGTGTGAAGAGAGAGGTATAGAGAAAGTGTGTGTGTGTGTTGGTGTGCGTGTGAAGAGAGAGATAAAGAGAAAGTGTGTGTGTGTGTGTTGGTGTGCGTGTGAAGAGAGAGATATAGAGAAAGTGTGTGTGTGTGTGTGTTATCCATTATTTCTGACTCTCAGTCTATTAATTGCTGTCTGTAGTCAAGGTCTGATAATGTTAAGCGTGGAGAGCCTAACCACGAGGTGTGTATCCCACTATACAAGCATCCTGTTAATTATCTTCCATGTCACCAGCTGTCTGTACAGCAACAGTTCAACGTGCCACTTCTATAACAAACACAATCTATTGATATCGCTTAAAATATCAACGACTTTTGTCCACATGGCGGCTGATGGAAAATTTAGCAATAAAACCTTTGATAGTTTGAAAAGTTTATGGCAGTTAGGAAATTTTATCTGAGACAACTAAATTTTTATTACTTGAGTCATCGCGTGTCCAGCAGTGTAGGACGGAATGACCGTATCAGTATGTTGAGAACATGTGCACATATAATGTTTTTACCGTGGGTCGTTAACCAGCATAGACAAAATTTGTTTTTACTTTATACTTCAGCAAGCGTCTGGGCCAAGCGCATAAATCTTGTCGTGTTGCCTCCCTTCTAAAGTCCCCATGCACATACCCACCCGTTATATCTTCTTTACCCACGTATTACCTCTTTCATCCTTACGTTCCAACATTAAAACCTTCCTTACAAATATATTTTTTTTACAAATGGAGATGTGGAACTTCTAGCCCGCGGACCGCATACAACTCGAGATTCTAAGCAGTTTTATTTTGCCTTTACAATCCCTTTAAGGAAAAAAAACCCAACTCATAAAAACTTTAAAAAGATTTATGTCTTTCCCACATATTTTTTTATTCCTCTGTTGGTACCAAGAAGTGGGTGAAGATTTATTTAAGAGTCTATGAAACGTTTCGTGAGCACGTGTATTAAACAGTGTTAATAAATACAAGAAATAATGAAGTTTTTTTTTTTTGATAAATCAATAGGCTAAGCAGCCACATTTATTCTTCTCCAAGTCACAGGTTTCATTACTTATGGTTTATGTTACTTCTCTCGGTTTACTTGGCAAAATAAGTTATAAAAATCTAGCTGAACAACAGCAAGCTGAGTTGATAGATGCACAGTATGACAATAATAAACACTAGCAATAAACACTGACAATTAAAAGTGTTTAAACATAAATTAAACATAACAATAATTATACATATTACTCCAACTAAGTCACAAGTCTTTATTTATAAAGTGTGCTTATAAAATACCATATCAGCCATTTCACTGTAAAAGGAATGAATCGGTTACATACAGTGATTCCAGCAACAGTGCAATGAACTCTGAACACACTAAGTTCATGCTCTAATATCCATTCTAGGATCTCCTCACTCCACAAATACATTGAAGTATTTTCGGCTAGTTTCTTATGCATGGAATTTGCAAGCAGACCTTTTTCATATTTAGGTTAAGTTAAGATCTTTGAAACATGCCAGGCTGATACTCAAGAATAACAGTCTGCTCTCCCTTTTTCTGTAAAACTACTGCCTGCATGACTTTTAAATACTGTCGCTTGGCTTTAGCAATGATGTTTTTGTTATGAACATAAGCTACCGCAGCAAGTTTATACTGTGCTCTGATGATACAATGAAACAAGCCCTAGAAAGCACTCACTTTGAGAATGTGAAAAAAAAATTCATAAAATGGTTTTGTTAATCTCAGAGACAAACTATAAAATAAAACAGAGCTGTGTGTCATATTCACTTCTAAACTTATTATTTCTAACAACTAAAGTGAAGGATAAAATGGATCAAAAAATAGCTTAATGCAAAACCTTTCAATGAAGTCTAGTCAGTGTACAAGCATGTCTGAGCAGACATCTACCACAGTTCAACTGCTCTGGACAATGTACAAAATTTTAAAAAAAACTTCCCACTATAAACTGCAAACTGCCTACTAATATCCAACATTTATCAGAACTGAACATGTCCTTTAGATGTCTCCAATTCCCAAAACTGCTTTCTTCAATAGAAACATGGGAAGATGCCATCAAAGCAGCAAAGTTAGCCCTATCCACAATGAATGGAGACAGTCAACACATGAGCTAAAATACTCAGATTATTTCATAAATTACAGCCGAGCATTGAATTCAGCTTCACAGATCTTCTTTTCTCCTTATTGCTAAGCAAAAAGGAACAGTCTAGACAAGGTCAAAATATGGCCATAGTCTCTTTGTCTTTCCTCATCTATCTTCACTTTTTCTTTCCCTTTTTCTTGCTGACACCTGTTGCAGAACTAGACGTATCATCTCCTTGGGCCAAGGCCAAAATTCTCTTGAGTTCCAACAGCTTAGCTACTTCAGTCTCAATGTCCTTTTTATCTGCTTTAGCAGCTTTCATTTCACGTACACGATTACCCTAAAAGAGACAAGAACAGTGATTGCAATGAGTTTGAACATTTTTCCTTAGCAAAGCCATTACCTTCTGATTACCAATTTAGATGTGTGCACATCTAGTGGTATTCTGTGGCTTTTATTACATTTTAAAATCATTTTTACTTGAGAAAGTAATGCTTTTTGACACTTAGGTAGATAACATTACACTGAAATCAAAGTCCCATTGAAGAGGGGAAGGGGGACAAAAAAATTAAAGCAAGCATAAAATTATTTGTAAATCTCAGCCAATAATAGACTGAAATGGTTTAGTAGCTTACTGACTGATCATTAAGAATGATGAGATATTTCTTGATTGGGCTAATAGTCATTATTTTTTACCTGAATACATTCATCAGCTTGAAACCAACAGAAGTTTGCTCAGTTACAGTGAGCCGTATGCTTAGAATTAACAACAGCTATGTGCTAAGACATTTTTCTCCTGTATGACAATACTTTTTTGTGTTGGATTAATTAAAAATGAAATAAATTACAGATTTGGGGTAAAAAAAAAATCATTAAAATGATAAAAAATATCACAAAAGTATTTAAATTATTGTTTTACAGTACATTTTACATATGCTCTCACAACTAGGCAAGGTATGAAAAAAAAAAACCATAGCTATCCACGTGAAGTTAACATTAATAAATTAATAATAGTTTCTTTTTAAAGAAAATGATACTAAAAATTAAAATGGTAAAGGAAAAGGTTGTCCCCTAAACTTTCCTGATCATTGGGGACTGAAGTGTTAGAAACCTCACTTTTCTTGGGGCCAGCTGTATTTCAGTTGAAGGTGGTACCATCTCATCTCCCTCCCTGCCTTCCCCCAACCCTCTATGGAGTCAGGAAACCATTTCCGAAGGTTGGATCAACTGGGGGAAGTTTGCTGCATTATACAGGTAGTGAACCAGTGGCTGCTAGGTTTGGACGTGAGTGCTCTAGCCACTTGGATATTTGCTTGCCAAATCCGTACATTCTTCAATACGAAATTGGAGAGATACAAGTTGTCCTTAGCATGCTGATATAAGGGAAGTGAATAGCATAAGTGTACAAGGCCAGAGACATGCATGCTACTTAGCTCAATGCTCATGTGGTGACTGACCCCTTAAAAAACGGTTGAGGAAGGAGAGGTAGGGAGGGAGAGTTGAAGAACACT
Organism: Pomacea maculata; assembly: GCA_004794325.1. NCBI lineage: Eukaryota > Metazoa > Mollusca > Gastropoda > Architaenioglossa > Ampullariidae > Pomacea > Pomacea maculata. Next base: position 547,802 of record SRHC01003610.1, on the reverse strand, counting down.
CGCCTCACAAAACAGCTGGACCTGAGATAAATGTGGTCTCACTTACCAAGGACTGAGAGGCCAGGGGATTACTTTTAGCTTCATGTTGATATGAGGAAGCGAAAAAAAAAACCACAAACCATTCACACACATCATCAACCCCACCAATACAAAACCTTACACACAAGGCTGATGGAGAAAGATGTGACAGCAACAGACAAAGGGAAAATAGAAACCCCTGAGGAAGAACTTATCAACTGGCCAATGTAAATACAATACCTGGTTAGAGACTTCTTGGGTCAAGCGAGACACTTCTGCAGGGTCAGAAGCAGATTTTGCATCTCCCTTATCTGCTGGTATAGGGCCGTTAGGTACTGCAGGTGTTTGTACCTAAAAGAAAATAGAAGGCGTAACTGATTTCATCCCCACTCACTGCTAGATAATTTAAATTACAATTTTTATTTCATAAGCTGCAAAGTATCTGAAGAATGTTTGCAGTGAGCATTTTTCACAAATATAAAGGCCAAGTATCATTTCTGAGGCAGCAAAAGTCACCTGACCTTAGTATAGGTTACCCCCTCCTCCTTCTTACCTTAGCAGATGGTGTGGCAGGATTAGGTGGTGACGCCTTGCCTGCAAACTTTGTCTTTAGTTCTGCAATAGTGGAGGCCTCAATCTTTTGGAACAGTGGGCTAGGCTGTGCAACAGACACGCAGGAGTTTAAGCTGCTTTGTTCACAAACTACAATCATGAGACCAGTTTAGTACTGATCTAGTATTTATAAGCTAGTAGATACAAAGGTCTTGACGTGTACATGCATGTGTGTGCACACATTAAAGAAGAATGGAAAAAGAGGATGGGGGAGCCAAGACGCACAAGTGTAACATTCTTTGGTCCAGGATTTAAATGTTTATATAATCAGTGCCTGTTTGCATGGCTAAGCTCTGAGTTGTTTTGTAGAAATTTACAAGCAGTTTCAATGTCACACCTTGCCTAGGGCATGACCCGGTGAAAGACGACACAGGAAGGTGTCGGATATAATGATGGCATCTGGAGGATAATTCAGCTGTTTCTGGATGGTGGCGCTGGTGTCTGGCATATAAGGTATCAGCAAGACTGACAGCAGACTAGCCACATTGGCCGACAGACTCACCACGGTTCCGGCTCGCTTTCTGAGGGAGGGATAGGGAGAATAATAATGACAATAACATTTATATTCTCCAGAAAAGCAGCAACCATCTCAACATTTAGGAAATTTTTCAATCATATAAGCAGACATTTTCTCAATAATTTCCTGAAGTTAAGTGGCATTATACCAAGGAGGACAATTACTACTTAGATAATGATTGAAACCTGAAGAGTACCTTTATGTACTGGCACAACTCTTTCACTACTCACTTTTCCTCTGCTGATCCCTTGACATGCACCCAGGGCTTGTTGCTCTGCATATACTGGTTACCAAGACGGGATATCGTCAAGATATTGCGAATGCCATCACGCAGTCTAAAGAAAACAGACATCCTTAATATTCAAGTCATCTGGTAAAGTTAATAAAGAAATATTTAATTAAAAATCTGAAAAAGTATGCTCGCACACACATGCAGACAAAAACTGGCAATAACTGTTCGGACAAATAAAAAGACATCAGAAACCTTCCATGATCCATGTTGGTGATGTATGTAGCAAGTTCTCTGTTTATCAGTGCCAGAAGTTGCTTGTCCTCATCTTCTATGATCATTTCTTGCACCACACCCCCAAAGTTGTTTGACAGGAACATTAAGGCTCTGACATCAAAATATTTTTTTTTAATTCTCAAATAATATGATACATTATTTAGTACTAGATGAGTTCATACAAACAGATTACTGCAAAGATGCAAGATGTTCAGAGCACACAATCCTCTCTAAGTCTAAGTATCTTAACTATGAATGTTGTTTTCCACAATGCAAATGTGGTCTGATTTTATTGGTGTATGTGTACAGACCAGTCCATATGTTAGACCCAAACCTGACATGTTACATGCTGTTATAAATAAGACAGGAAGTGGCAAATACAAAGGGTTAAACAGAACATTCTTGTTCTGAGTGATCGTGTATTCACTACGAACAGGAATAGAATTTATGTACTGGAAAGCCTTCAGAGAATGAATGCTATGACTGTGAGATATCTATTGCTATGGACTCTAGATCATACCTGTTATAACTTTGTCTAAATGAGGTAAGGTCTCTGTATTATATGTAGAGATGGATGAATGAAAATTATGCTTATGTGTGCTTTATGTGATCAAAGTTTGTGTTCACTGTCAAGGTGTATCCACTCATTTGAGCCTTATAAAATTTAACAAGGGGAAAATATGTGACTATTAGCTTTAAACCGAAAAAAGGATGTTTCGTGAGGGTCATTAAGCACTGAGAAATTGTGCGCTCACACCTGAGTACAAGTTTTTTTCCCCAAAAAGCAGGACCCATTCTTGTAATATTGCAGAGCACAGATGAAGGGCATGAAAGGATGTCTAAAAGCTGCTTGTGTACAAGTAATATTGAATTTACTGGACTGTTCCTCTGATGACATTGTTTGAGCTAAAATGGTCTTCATAACAAGGATGCTTGTGCTTTGATTCTCCCCTGTGAGGGTTGGAGTTTGGTTTTGTCATGCCTATTTACATCATTTTCCTTTCACCTCTGCTGCCTTCATCCTTCTACCTGGAGTTTCCACACTGTGTGTTTGGTGTATGTTTTGTGTTTGAACATAAGACTGGAATTGAATACTGTTAGAAATATGCATTTTATGTTGCCCTGTGAAAAATATTTGTATCAGGGAAACTAATTCATCAGGCCATGAACTGCCTAATAAACAAATGTTTTGCTGTTGTTGAAAGAATGTGCATATGTCCCAAAGAAGGTGTAATTTAGTAAAACCCATTCAAGATAGTGTGTGGGCTGGGTAGGGGGGAAGGCTCAAGCTAAATTTTATGGCTGAGATTATGTATTTAAGTACTATTTAAATATGGTAGCAACCTAATGGTCTGTAAATATGATCAAATAGTTTTTGAGGTGATGTGAGTGAATAAAGTCAATTTTATTATGTTTATTTGCGGATATGAACTATTTTAGATATTGTGAGCACTTCAAATTACCTGTTGATAAAATTGCCCAAGTTATTGAGAAGCTCACTGTTGTTTTTAAGAAGAAGATCATCCCAGCTAAAGCTTGAATCCTGAGACACAAGGAAAGCATACACTGCAAATGAGAAATGCCTGAATGTCTTCTACACACACACATGTGTGTGCATGCTAAATGCAGGAAACAATGAAGTCAGCAATTTTTAAGACTGTCAGCAATTCAAATAAAAAAAATCACAGAACAAAATTTAATGTTGCATAAGCTCCTTTGTGTTAGGCAAAAGTTTCAGCTTAAAAGAATGATCTTGAAATTTCTTTTTCTTAAAAGTGAAAGCAAAGCTATATGATCTCATTACATCTGAAGTAATTTAATTAGACTAATCTAATAACACCTTCATGGAAAAGATCTTCCGCAAAAGTGAATATAACATGTAGAAATATTTCAGAATAATGTTAACATTTTACCTGCGATTCTGGTCTCACGTACAGCAAATAAAAGCGATAGATATCAGCAGGTATGCCTGTATCTTTGGCCTGATCCCCAAACACACCGGTGCCCCTGCTCTTGGAGAACTTGGTATCCTCATAGTTCAGATACTCTGCACTCAAATATGCACACAAGCACACATGTACACAAGCATTTCATCTTATTATTTTAGGATACTTGGTACCCCGACAGTCTGGGTACTCTGACTTGCAAATCTCAACACAACACATCACATCTGAAAACTTTTCACTACCTTCTTATTAATGCAAGAACTGACTATAAAATCTTAAATCTCTGTTGTGGATTCTTTACTGACTCTATATTTCTGATCTCTGTCCACCCTCCTGCTTGGAACCTCCACTCCTTAACTGACTCACTTAACTGACTTTAATCCATTCCTCCTTTAAAGATGGTCACATATGGACAATATTCTGGACAGTGGAACTCTTTCACACCATATTTGCTATTCTGGTTCAAAGGTAGTATTTCACTGCTTGCTGAAAACATATTTGTTTAAAAAAATTATGCTTGATTTAAAATATTAGGTTTGATTTTTTTTTTTGGTACTCATTTTGCAACCATTGTGCAATTCACTTTTACGTCATATTTTATTAGATGAATGTATTCATTTATAATTTCTTCATTTCATTACCTTTGTGACTGTGTGTTTTGTGTATTATAGCATGTTATTGTTACCTATTGCATGTTTTGTGCGAAATATATTATTACCCACTGTGTGTTTTGTGCATCATAGCATGTTATTGTTACCTATTGTTTTTAATGTTATTTCTTTTTTTATTGCTGTTGTTGTTTGGCACTGAGTAGAAATTGCTTTGGTTGTGATGTTGCCTGACAAAAAGTACTCTTTTTTATTATTAAAAAAATTTATCATAACTTATGACATTTCAAACAAGAAAACCCTCACCTGTTGCAACCATGTGGTTGACAACAGTGTAGTTGTCATCTGCTCCCAATAGGCATGAGGGGAAAATCACGCTGTGGAATGGAACATTGTCCTTTCCAAGAAAGTTGTACAGCTCCACCTGTATGAAGAGGTATAAGAGGCTGTGCTTGATAGCTTACATTTATACATTTTTTGCCCAGTCCTTTCATTTGTTCTTGTTCTTAATTACCAACACATAATTAAGTAAAAACAAAGTAAAACTTACTGCTCTCAAGAACAAGATGAACAACAAAACCAACCCTGAACAGTCTAATGAATAAACAATCAATTAAAACATGTAATGTCGAGCTTATTTCAGGAAGCCAGAATTACTCAATGAAATATACCTTTCCTGGATTTTTCCACCATTTCTTCCAGTGGTCAGTGTAGTTTGCAGTAATGGAAATATAGCCAATAGGTGCATCAAACCAGACATAGAACACCTGCAAGACCATTGTAAATAGCAATTAGTTTACTAAACTTGTTGGGTCTTGGAGGTAAATTCCTGGTCAACCATTTCACCATTTGAGTGTAACAGTTTACATAATTGCCATAGTTCTACACTGGCACTCAACCCCCTGCACTTTCATGCTGTAGCTAGTTAATTGGAATTTAATGCCATGTCATCAACTAAAGCTATCTCATGGTGAGAACAGTATAAAGGATAATTCAGAAGTTGACATGATGATTCTAGTGATAGGTAGAGATTAAAGAAATCTTTAATCAGTTGTGTCAAAAACAATTCTGAATATATGGAGCAATGTCAATAGCAATACCTACAATACCTTTCATTTCCCTATCTAAATAGACTTAAGATATGCCAAGATTGGTTTTGAAGAAGACTTAATAAAAAACTCAGCAAGAGTCTGGGCTGTGAAATAATTTTGTCAGACTGTAGAGAGTCTAGAACAGTAGAGCAGTAAATGTTTTACAGTCTTTTAATGTCATGACACCAAGAACAGAGTAAAGGGCTTTCTCCTGTAAGTAGAAAATGGTGAGTGAGAAACACATGTTGTTTAAAATATTCTCACAGTGTGCAATCAGACAGTTTAGAAAAATGAAGAAATTGTTGTGTTCCACGGAATCCCACTGAACTCCACAGGCAGCCTTTAGGGGTGGAGACTGGAGCAACCACCCCAGGCCCAATACCTGAAGGGCGCCTAATGATAAGAGATTCTTGTGGTATATAGCTTATGCTTACTGCTGTCGGCCCATATATGACACTCGCCCAGTGCCCCAGGTACTACTGGCTGTCCCAGAGTTATTGCCCCTGACTGTGTTATGGTGAGCTTTAGTTGTCATTCATGGTTGCATGAATGCAGAGGAATATTATGTAACAGAGTGAGTGAGCAAAGTATTCACTTGTGTCCTGGCTATTTTTAGTGAATTACGATTTGGCATTCCCAAATAAGAGGTCTAAGGAGCGAGCTGCAGAGAAGACTTGCAGTGTAGACGGGAATGAAGGTACTGAGCACGGTATTCTTTTTATCACCAGTAATCTACGATGGTAACTGCAGGTGAAAGAGGTGTGTAAAGTTTAATTAGAAATGTGAGAGTGTAAATAATGGATTTTGAGTAAAAAAAAAGTTAATGTGCCTTTAGATAGAGTATTCACTAAATCATGAGACAGGTTTTTGTGTTTTGTGGAACGAAAGAATACCTGCGGCCACAGTGTGTGCATAAATGTGACATCAGCTAGGAGAGTGTGACCATTACATTGCCTCCGCTGTAGTCTTATGTAGCATAAAATTACAAAAACAAGACAAAAAGTATTACAACATTTATTTTACAGACCTTGTCAGTGTATCCTTCGAGTGGCACAGGAGTACCCCATTTCAAGTCACGGCTAATACACCGAGGCTTGAGACCATCTCTTATCCATGAAGAGGTGATGGTGCGCGAGTTGGTTGTCCAAGTGCCGGAAGAAAAGACTTTGTCCAAATGAGACTTCAGTTGAGGCTCAAGCTGTTACAACAAAAGAGAAACAAAATTTCAATATAACTTTCACATTTCTTAAGACATCTTTATGCCACTGCTATTTTAAATTCATTATTAATATTCCGAAACTGAATATCTTTTAAACACCCATTTAGCCTGTAAGAAACTTTTGAATCAAGTTGAAAAACTATGAATAGGTACCAGTGCAGATGCCTTCCTAATGGAAATCACACAAAAATCACTCGTCCACAATTCAAACTATTTCATAGATTTTTAAGAACAGAAATATCACTTTAAAATCACAATAAAGAACAGCTTTTCGGCATGTGTTCAGACTATTATTTTTGTTTGAATGAATAATGTGAATTTTGGGAGGATAAATGGTACCTGGAATGAAAATTGGCAAACCAAGCAGTGGCCATTTTCAGTGTAATGTGTAATGGGTTTTGTGTAATGGGTTGGTATTTGTGCTCACATTCACGAACTTAAACAGCAATATCTCCTATACTAAGAAGGTTAGAGACTCAGTTCTTGTTTTATTTTTCTTATATTTTTTTGTACTTTGATGTGAACATAAAAACAAATGCTCATTTAACAAATATTTTGTGCCAGTTCCTATTCTGAATGAGAGTTCTATCCCTTTGCCTAACAGGCTGATTACCCTTTTGCATTTTCAATGGTAACAATTTTCATATTCTTTGGATTACTCAGTATCTTTTCAGTATTCTCCTAATGTCACCAACCCTTATTCTCTTAAGTTGTTACCATTAAATCTGCAGTGATTACTCTTTGCTGTTAGAATGCAGCAAGTCTTCACATTGTTCTTTTTTCTACGACTTTGTGACTATTTCGTGATCTTGTTTGAGCACAATGAGTCCACTTTGGCTGAGATAATGCGCTTCAAAAATTTTCACTTATTATTATTATTTAAACTTTTCAGTCTCTTCTTGAGAGAGAGAGAGGAAAGGTCTCCAATACATAAATATTATTACAAGAAAAGAATTTGGTCCTTAACAATAATCTGACATACCTTCCTTTAATCACTGATTTCTAACTAAGAAGTGTATAACTGTATTTCCCACTACAATGCAATGCCTAATCATATGAGGAATGGAAAATCCTTATACTGACTTAAGAAAAGTTACTGACACATTTCAAAACAAATGTAATATGATTTATGAAAAAGTTTCTCTTTAAAAAATAAAAAAAAGTAATAAAGTGACCTGAGGAAGGTCAAGAAACAGATGCTGTGAAACACGTGGTGATGGCTTTTTCTGACACAGTTTGCATCTAGGGTTTTTCAATTCTGTTGCATTGATGAGTCGGCCACAGCCGTCACACTGATCACCACGAGCGTCATCAAAGCCACATAAAGGACATGTCCCTTCAACATATCTGTCTGCAAGAAATCTGTATGGCAAACAGAAAAGTATCCTTTTTTTGTAGTAATATTCCTTTCTTTGAGTACTTACTAGATGACACGACTGTGTAGTCATTCATCTGGTACAGTAAGACAAAGAAAAAAAAAAGCTGTGAGAAAACATTTCCAAGCACATAATTTTAATAAAGATTTCTTTTCTTTTGTTTTCAACAAAGAGTATTCATAAATGCACATTTGAAAATATTCTTTTTCTTATCATAGTAGTACTTACAGCTACTTCTCCTTTTTGAATATTGACACTCACTTGTCACAGTGGGAGCAGTGGAGTTGCTCTATGCTGTCGTTTAGTATAAATCCTCTCTCATGGAGGCGCCAGAAAATGTCTTGTGCAATCCTAGGGACAAAAGGTAATAGAGCTAAGCAGTTTGGTTGAATATGCCACTGATACTTGATGCCATATTAAGTGAAGCTCTACAAGCAATAATTTTACTCTTTATAAAATCAGTGCTGCCAAGTTTTGATTGCCATTTCCTAAATACAATAAATTTATATGAGAAGAACACACCCTTAGGCCATTCCATTTATGCTAACAGGCATACAAGCATTTCCCTTGCAGAAAGATGCAAACCTCCTGTGAATTCATACCATGGTGCTAAATAAACTATATGGTAACATATTACACTGTTATTCAGAAACCTCAGGTTGTATTTGTAGATGTGTATATGAGTGTGCATTTGCATGCAGCCAAGGTCTGAAAGAATGATTATAACAATAACACAATATCAAAATCTGTCTTCAAAGCATTGTGACAAAGTTTACAAGTTTCAGTACGACTATAGCAGATATAGCACTTGATATGTTCTCACTCTGTCTGCTGTACTGTTGTAGTTCGACCAAAGAAGTCAAAATCAATGTTGAACCACTGGTAAATCTCTGTATGCAGCTTGTTGTACTTGTCACATATCTCTTGTGGTGTGAGGCCTTCCTCTAAAGCTTTGGTCTCTGTGGCAGTGCCATATTCATCAGTTCCACAAATGTACAGTACATTGTAGTTTCGTAGTCTGCAAAACCTGCATGGCAGGGGAAAAAAAAAATCATAAATTGTAAAATATAACCCATGGATATCAATGCCGATACTAATAAATGAGGTAGAAACCTCTTAGCATTTTATATTTATATGGTTGGAGGCTACAGTGAAAACAAAGCCTGAAATGAAGAAAAGATTTAAATACATTTTACCCATAAGCTGTAACGGCTAGATCAGATGGTGTAGAAAAATAGCATCATCTGACAAAGCTTCAGCATGTTACTTGAAAATGAATCAGCAAATATGAAACAGTAATATCAACAAATTTAAGGCAGTTTTAAATCAATGTTATTTCTTTAAAGAGAAACAGCATTTCAAGGATTCAAAATATGAAAGAACAATAGGACAAGGAGGGCAGAGGAAATCCAACCTAGAAAAAGCATCAGCAGAGAGGACACAGCCAATGATGTTGCCAAGATGAGGTACATTGTTGACATAGGGCAGTGCACTTGTTATAAGAATATTTCTTCCCCCATCAACTGGCAATCTGCAATATAAACCACAAGTTCATTTTTTTTCTATTTTGATAGATTTAAATGTCAATTTTCTAATACAGCATCATGGCGTAATCAACATTACATGTTACATATAGTGTTGAACCACAGACAAATATGTCATCTAATGAAAGAAAAACATGCACAAAAAATATCATCAGAAGCAAGTGTTTTCTTACATAGGGTGTTTTCGAGGTAAAGGACATGGAAAGTGTTTGCTGTCTGTTGCCCATGCAGTGAAAGCCGCCTCTGCCTCATGTGCAGAAACTTTCTCCACCTACAACACATTGAGTGATTTACATCATACAAGTTAGGAAGAACTTGGTGTGACATACACAAATGACACAACTCAAGCACACTGATCCAGGGATAGTTCACATATGATATATTGACATAAAATATATTCAACAAAAAGATATTTTTACAATTACTAAGCCCACCCTTTTATGGTGGATCAGAAAAGTCTTCTTGCCTTTTAACATTATTGACTCGTGTCAATTTTCAGTGCAATGAAAACAAACTTGTTACACTGGCAAAATAGGAATTCTGCATCTATTTCTACATACATTTTCAATGGTGTATGTTATATAGACGTAATGCACATTTAATATGTTAAAAATATGCTGTGACATGAAGAAATGGAGAGACTTTGGCAGACTAATATAAACTATCTTGGGAATGGTTATTAGTTACTAGACTGGGCAAGCACCACATCAGCATCGTTTTATGCACTATCTCCTGTCCTTACTTCCGGCACATCAGAAGCTGAAAATTGTGGAATGTTGTTGGCGTTTGTGGTCTCCTTTTTGCTTATAGGAACTGGGACGTTTGCGACTGCTGAAACTGGAACTGATGGCACTGGCTGTGTCAGAAGGGATTGCTGAAAGCAAATCATTTTTTTTCAATCTGATGAGGAAAATATCAACAAAACTCTGTAGAAAAGGAATTTATCTTAGGAATATAACATCTGGTGACAAGTATTTATGGAAGAAAGATACTTAACAGCACTGCTTATATAAATCATCAACCAATAACAATCTATTTTGGAAGTTGTGTATATGATGCAGCTAAGATATGGCCAGAATTCAGTGCAGTTTATAGCAAAGGTACAAATGTAGTCTAAATGGGGTTAAAAAAAACAAAGTGGATAATTTTAGCAATCCTGCCTTTGTACTTAAAATATCTCATCCAAACTTTGCTCCAAAAACAATTCAAGGACTAATATAGTAGTTTGGGATGCTGGATTCTGCAAATCATCTATTACATCGTTGAAATCTGTTAACTATTTTATTTCCTTTAATTATCTAATATACAAATGTCACATCATGGCAGATAACATCTAGTTTTACAAGGCAAAGAAAAAAGTTTTCAAAAACATCAGCTTATTTTGATCTCACATGCTTGCATATCTAAAGGTCACTCTGCATTTAACTGATGTACAAACCTTGAAAGCTTTGGCCCCTGTTCCTCGTGTCACTTCATTGATGGCTTCCTGAACAGCTTTCTGGGACTGTATAGTATTTATCCATGTCCTGACTGCTGGGAACTGATGCAAAATGTCTTGAATAGAAAAGAAAACAAGACTAGTTATGTGTTCTACTGGAAATAGCATGTTAATATGCAAGTTTTTGTGATCCCTTTACTTCTAGAGGGTGAGCTCGGGAGGAAAGAGGTTCCCTAAGTGTGCACACTTGTGTGCATTCACTGGAAAGAGAGAAAGACTGACAAGAATGTAAGAACACATGAGTGCTTCAATGTAATTGAAGAGGAGCAAGACATTCTTACCATTAAAGAGTTTATCCTGAAGTAAAGGAAAGACTGTCCCAAACAAAACAACATCAGCAGCTGAAGGTTTCTCCTGCAAAATCAAGAACTAAGATCAAAAACAAACTCCAACTGTGTAAATGTCTTCACTTGATCAGCACAACAGCATTACAAAACTATGATCCTTGCTGTCTCTTTCACGTTTTGCATCATAATATACCTTTGCCTCATCCTTTTCTAGACTAGTGTTGATCTTCAAATAAAGCACATGGCATATTTCAGTATTTTCAGTTTATAAATTAAAAAAGAAACCACACATACACCAACAAGATATTGACGATCTCTTAACCCATTGTCAAGTTCCTGTAAAAGTGGGGGGAAACTCTTAAGCAGGTCTTTCTCTGGTTTTTCATGTCCCAAAGCACTGGTTAAATATGGAAGTGCCACAGGCTGTAAAAAAACAAAATTCAAATAAGGTTACTGCTCAAAGCATCTACATTTGCAAAACTATAAAATCAGATTTCAAATGCTACAGAGTGCCTCACTAATACCCAAGCAGTATTTTTTAAATTGTTAAATATATCAACAGAAAGAGAATGGTAGCATGTATGTCATTCAGCCTTGATCTTAAATAAAAACAATGGCTAATGGAAAAGTCGTATGAAAGTCAAACATCATGATGATGAAGAAAGCATCAATAAAAGAAAGTGTGGCAATGTCATGTTTGAGACAGTTGGTGGGTGAAACCTAACAAAATCACATCATTTGTCTAATCCTAACCAAATTTAACAAGTGTCTTTTGATTACAGCTTAGTAACAGACTGTTTGGTAGGGATATACTACACCAAGGCATTTCTTCCACATCCAAAATGTTAAATCACACTTATGGGCTTTATAATAAACAAAGAAACATTAGACTATTTATGCAATATAGAAAAACAATTTCTGGGAAAAAGCACACCTCTACATCTGATTGCAAGTCACGCTAAATATAAAACTTCCTGTATCATAAGACTTGCTGAACAACTGTGCTACTTTCAGCGTAAAAAAAATATTAGCTTAACAGCAAAAATTTAACCTCTTTAAATAAATTAGTTTGTAAAAGAAATAAGCTTTAAACAATGTAAATGAGCACCAAGACTGATATATTTTACCTGTAATACAACACTTTCCCATTCAAGCCACTGTTGTTCTTCGTCACCAAGTGTCTGCTGCTGTTGACTTGAAAACAAGTAGCTGAAATGACAAAATCTCAGTTAAGTACTACAAACCATTTTTCATAAAAAGGGATACATTAAACACCATATACAGCAGGCAAGGAGGAGAAGAAAAATAGCATGATTAGACTTTCAAATATTAAAGAGCAACAAACAATCAAACATTAAAATCATTTAAATAATTAAAAAAAACTAATTTTCTTAGAAGTGGAGGCAAGAAATTTTAAATTTCAAAACTAAATGTAAATGGATACAGATATCAATTCAATGTCACTTTAGCTTTCCAGTATATTATCAGGGCTTCTGCTTACGCAAAAAATTGCGTACAGTACGCATTAAAAGTTCGGAGGACCCCTTCAATTTTCGTCAATGGGTCCCAGGGGACCCCTTCAAATTTGGGCGAAAAACAGATACAAAATTGGGTAACTGACCTGTAGTGTCTGACATCGTAGCCCAATCTATTGTCGTCTGCTACAAGGTGAGAGTTACTTCCCTTGAACTGAGTTTTGTTTTGTTTTTCCCTTACCGGGAAGAGTTCCAAGATGTCGTTGACAGCGTGATTAAAATATTCGTCTCAGAAAAGGGAAGAAAGTGAGCACACCAAGTACAGTGAGCATAAGCTCATCGCAGATGCTTGCACAGACTTCATGGCACAGAAATATCGAGGTTTCTGACTAGACATTACAGTGCTTTGTGTGCCTGAAAGGCAGTTGAACAAAGTAGTTGATTTGTTGATTTTTTTTCACATTGTAAAGGGACCCCTTAGAGTTCCCCTGGGACCCCTTAAAAATCTGAAGAAGGGGTCCTTGGGACCCCAAAGAATTTAGCCTTAGCAGAAGCCCTGATATTATTTGTCACAAATTACATAAGGTAAAACATTTTTGGATGCATTTACTAAGTACAGTAGTAGTAACCATACCTGACAATAGAATTTGCTGAAAACAAGAATTTATTGGGGGAAACTTCTAGCACTGGAAGTCTGCTTTTCTTCAGATAAGGCACAACTTGAGCTGTTACATTATGAAGATGAATGCTATATAATTATGCTGATATTGCCATATCTTTCTTTAAAAACAATACTGAACAAATGTTTTTAGTATGTAGTAAAATAATATAATAAAACTAGTATTTAGCAATAAATATAATATATTAATTACATTTTTAATTAAGTCTGAACTTTCAGGGCTTCTGCTTATGCAAAAAATTGCATACAGTACCCATTAGAATGAAAACAACAGAAGTATCATTAATGAGTGGCAGCAGACGAAAAATATGTCATGACAAAACAAAGATGATATATAAATGTCAGAATGATTGTATGTGTGCGTGAATATGTATGTGCGTGTATTTTGTATTACAATCACTTGTAATAAAGCCCTCAATAGGTCCGTCTAAACAGGAAAAGTAACAGTACTCCTACGATCACTCCTTAAACTTGTGTACAAACAATCTGATCAAGATCACGACTGTTTGGGACTTCCGGATTTTGTAGACTCACCTCCGTGATCGACATCTGTCTTCTCTATGGCAATGCCGGCTATTTTCACAGCTGACAAAACTTTCAGTGTTTGAAAGTTCCCAAAGTCAGTGTATAACTTCATTTTGTCGTGTAATTTCGGTAAACTTCCCAGCGACAATTTTTTCCCCCTACTGTGTCCAGATAAAAATTAATAAAAGTATTTCATCAGCCACTCTAACGTCACGATCACGGCCTGTGCCACGACCTAACGCGGAGCCTAGACAACCGGAAGTAACTGTGAGTGCAGTCCCTTTGTAAACACTGGTAGCTACAAGAGTTGTCGTCCATGTTAGTGACACATCTCCCTGTTTCCTCATAACTTTTCAAGGTACAAGCATCCAGATTTTAACTATTCATTGATCAGTATCAGAAAAACTACATTATTTCAAAGCAAGACTTTAAAATCATAAAAGAGAAATTAGCATGCAGGAATTGATAGGAATTTTTTTTTTTTTTGGGGGGGGGAGTGTGTGTGAGAGAGAGGTTTTTTTTACAAGGGTAACAGAAAATGCAAGTTTTCCTTTTTACATCTAGCCTTCGATCAAATGAAAAAATACTGAAACAGCATATTAATACAAAAAAAGGCACCATATAATAAAATAAAGTGAAACTATATTATATCTACACAGATATACAGAGACTAAACGTTTGCTATACATATCATCTTCTCTATAATGGTTTATGTTAACATTGTGTTGTTTAAGATGTTAATACTTTCCTGGTATAAACCAATAAACAAATAACCATTTGTGTTGCAAAACAGTAAATGCAGAGGGAAAAAAGTTTAAAAGTGTTTTTGTTCTTATTTATTAATGTCTTTTTAGACCTACTATAAATTAAGTTGTATATTGGCTTAGAACATGCTGACCTGTGAATAGTTATAATCTTTTTAAATGTCCATATTTATTTGTCCTTTTTTTGAACATTTCTGTGTTATTAATGACAGCGTGAACAGACATGGTTGAGTGGTTTTGTTGAGTTCACAGGATGCCTTTTAGCCCAGGACTGTTGAACTGTATACGGGACGGAACCAAAAGACGATGTTGAGATTTTACCTTTCATTGTAATCTAATTACCCACAGGTATTTGTTACCATGCCTTTCATGAAATCGTTCAGAAGGCACGTTCAGGAGGTGAGCATGCTGTTTATGAAAAAGCAGAACATATCTTCAATGCAGTCGTTTAATTTTTTCTCACCACGTTGTCCCATAGTGAAACTTCTGCCCTGGATACATTGTTGCAGTGAGATATGTGTACACGACCAGGACCGATTAAATTACTGGTTAACCTGTGTCTTGCTTTCTCGTGATATTTGGCTAAAATGAAATACTTTTCGACTTGACCCTAACTTAAGGCTTATCGATCATGCACTTGCTCATAACAATCGATCGAACATGTCGATTTGTTACTCTAGCTTGTAATGTGCTATATGCCATTTGCTGACACAATATACTTTAAGAAGAATTTTTCTTTAATAACTTTATCAACTAATCAATGTGAGTCACAAAAAGTCGAAGAATGCTGACGCCTGCAGTAGATATTAACTAGGCATCACAATTTCTCCTGTGATTTTATTAAATGTTCTTATGCTTAGTAAAACTAATCAAATCAAACAAAACCTTATTGTCTGAGGAAGTCCAAGACAGACATATTTTTTTTTGCTCTCAATAAGCATAACATGAGCATATATAGATATATACACACAACATAACAGACATACGTATCCATACAAGACATTCAACACACGCACACCCTATCACACACACGTGAACAAGAGGGATGCCAGGTAATATCGTAGACCTATGAGTCCCTGTGCCTTTTATTCAGGATGGTGATGGCTGCTGGCACGAAGGACCTCTGATAGGCAGTTTTTCGCACACGAAGCACTTTGTAGAGGAAATTTGGGATGGAGAGGATGTGTTTGGTCTGAAATGATATTCTATACCATATTTCTGACTGCATGAAGGTACAAGTCAGAAAGTGGCAGCTGTGATGTACCAATAATTTTATTTGCCTGGGGTATGACTCTGGTCAGCCTTGCCTTGTCTTTGACGAGGAGGTGACCATACCAGGCAGCGATGTTAAATGTTAGGGTGCTCTCAACAAGAGACCTCTAAATAGTCTCCAGCATCCCAGATCGCAACCTACCTTTGTCCTTTGACCCGAGTCGTTTCATCCACTGGTAGAGTGATTAGCTTTTTTCACAAGTGATTACTATTATAATACAGATCGAGTGTGTACTGCGCCCATGAATAAGTGTATGGTCTTTAATTCTTAAAGTATCGATGGTGAATCAATGGCATGCACAGTACGTTCTCGTCATGACCATCATAGCCACGAATTGGTGGCGAATAAGAAATATTGTTTTTAACATTAAAATTAACGAAAAGTAACTTCATGAGTGTGATTTTTCACACACAAACAGCCAAAAATAGTAAGTGAAAGTAAATACATCGGTTTCAAAACATAAAAAAGAAAAATGAGAAACTAATTCGATTGAAACATATAGTAATACATGGAACTAGTAATACAAGTTCGTGGTAGCATTAATTTTCTTCCTGCATTCTTAATACAAGAAATGGTCATAGGTCATTTTGCCCCACAGCAAAAGTCAATTCCTCCCAGGTAAGTCTATTTCATTCCAGGTAGGTTCATTGCACTTGCTATAGAAAGGTCTAGGCGGCTCACTGATTTATTTATTTATTTTGTAAATAGACAGGCCGCAGATGGGACACAAAATTCAGTGGATCTAGGAGATATTTTCATAGCAACCTAAATTTATATTAAATTAATAATAAATAAAATAATTATAATCAAAAAACAATAATAAAAATAATACTAATAAAGTAAGTTCTGAAGGATAAGCAAGGTGTCAAATAGGGCTGAACAGACATACGCGTTAGATTAAAACAAAAAAAAAATCTGAATTTAAAAATGAATATATAATAATATAAAATAAATAAAAAAACGAAATTATTAACTTAATGAATTATACATAAAAAAACATAACAGTAAATCCTCCTTTTCGTGTTTAAAGTCCTTGATGAAAGTTAACTTAAGTGCTTGTCTGTTTTTGAAGCAACCTCCTTCAGGTATGGACCTCCACCAAATAACTACGATACACCCAGTCTTTTCACACCTGCCTCCCCTTTTGAGATTCGGTTCAAGTTAGATTACCAGCCACCGACAAACACAGGAAGATAGCACAAAAAAACAAACAAACCTGGATATAAAAGTTCACCCCTTTAAAACTCTAACAATTATTTCAACACATTACATTACTATTCCATAATAAATCCGAAAACGTGCGTAACAAATTCAAAATTCAAAACCGAGCCAGACTCATCTCTACAGGTTTCAGGTGAAAAATGTACACAATTTATGTCTGGTCAGCACTTCAGAGCTTAAAGCACAACACTGGAGAAAATGGGTTATTTTCCCGTCACAGCCAACTGGCAGCAAAAATCTATCTTACTCTTTTTTCCATCTTACTCCAACATTCATACGAGTGAAGGCCCTCAATGGTGCCGGAACATCAAACAAAACAGCCATCATGAGACGCTCACACCCACACCCTCGCAAAAACACTCGCCATCTGGCCACAATTCCCATTCAACAAAAATACGCAATATCAATAATGAACACAGGCATGAGCTGCATATCAACTGCAGTTACAACCAGGTATAGCAAGAAACCATTGTGGGGTACAAGAGCTGTCATACTAGTAAGTTCTCATAAAACTGACACAAACACATAATGTTTAATTAATTGGATTAAAACAAAATGCTCGCCCTGAAACTCTCACACTACTGTAAGCTCTTCCCCGCAGTATTACACACATATTAATTGGCCGTTGCCAAAATACTTTTACCTAAGCATCTGCTTACCAACATATTACATTATTCAATATATCTTTCGAGGTACATTTGTAATATGTTGTATGCGTTATACTTCACTGTAAGTAAAAGATTCTACATTTATTATGCTAGCATGTATCAATATATATTGCTCTTGCATATGCTCGGCAGTCAAGACATAGCGCTGTTTAAGCAATGATGATGATGATTTATTTTCATTTCTTTTACAAAAAATATGCACAGATTAATTCGTATTTTCCACATTTAAAAAGCTAACAGGCTAATACATTTCAATCAAACGTAGCTGCAATTATGACAGAGAGTACAGGTTCTTCTTTTGTCATGTATTGCTTCATCAGAACAGGTTTAAAGTTATTTTTTTTAAATTAGCTTTGATTTTACGGCTTATTTATGTCTTCTGTTCTTTAAAGTAACTTTGTGCACCTTTCGGCTGCTTTTCCCTTTGCTCTTGTCGGGAAAATCTCTTTCAAGCAGTCTACAGTTATTCCTTGTGGGAAAGCTGTTTGTGTAATTCGCAGCTGTTGTTTGTCCAAGTTTGTACACAACTGACTGTTCCTTGTCCAAAAGTACCTTTAATGAATTGTTTGTGCGTTCCACATGTTACCTTGTAATGCTTATTTTATGAATAAATACAAACAAAAGCATTAGGAATTTATATTTAACCATATCACACTGGAGACTGTACAGTACGTATTCAGTCTGATGTCCATACCGTGGTAAGAATAAATAATTTCTCGAAGGAAAAAAACATTTGAAGGATGTTGCTTTTCTAATAACAACCGATGCTAATTACTGAAATACTGTCATAAAGGAGAAGATATAATATTTCAAGCCACTGAAGTAAAAACGCGTTTTAAAATTTAAATAATCTATAGGTATATTTATATAATTTTTGCATATGCACCATGTGTATGTGTGTGCTATGTATTTGTGTGTGTTGATGAAGGTGGGCACCGATGAATACAGGCATGAATGTAACAGCTATTTGTACTTTGCACAGTCAAAACCAGTAAAATACTGATGGGACTTGACATCGCCCACTCAATCCTCCGTGTATTGGCACGTCACACTTTCAGAAACAGAAAGTTCTACCTGTGGAAGGGTGGAGAAGGGGGTCCTTGCTACACTGGTATATATACATGTAAGTATTTCACTCACTCTATAGCTGTATACACAGAAGCACATTCTCATTAGAGGACAAGTCAGGTTTCTCCGTTTTAGTTCAAACATTAAATCCTGTATAAACTGCGACACAGATCATTGAGCATTTTAAAAGTTGTCCTCACATTCTGGACTGTGTATCTTGTACCATTATTATCAGCACCTTTGTCATAGCATTCATGTAACCGTGTTCAGTTATCTACAAAGTCTTCTCAGAGCAACGCTTCTTGTTAATTGTCAGGATTTCACCGGTCTAAAAAAAAAAAAATCATGGATACAACTCCCTCAGAACACCGGGTCTTGAAAATGTATTGCATGTTTTACACACTGTCTCAGGACACCAAGGCTTGAGCAAGCACAACACGCGCCGGGTGTGTATGGCTAAATACCTGTCAATGGTGTAAAATCTCTAGACAATATCTATATCGGTTTCAAAGCCTCGGCCTGGTCCCTCTCGATACTGCTCGAACAGTTGCATGCGGCGACTGAAGGATCGCGCCATCATCCCCACCGGCTGAAGGGTGGAGCGAGTGGCTCCCAGAGACAGAGGTCGGTTCATGTTGAGGTCCTGTCGCTCTGGTTTCACGGACACACCCGTTTCTCTCCTCACTCTCTCGATGGCATCCTTGACCGTGTACCGCAAGTTGTTGCCATATCGTCTGCGAAGATGTGGGCCGCCAAGGGTGTCCTGTCTCGGCGGCAAGGGAGGTCTGCCTATATTACCGTTTGGGAGATCATCCTCGGGGTAATCTTCTGGTACATAGGAGCTTTGTGGACGAGAGTTACGGACTGTTTTTCTAAATCGAGTGACAAAATCTTGAGCTTCCAAATCTGAATCATCCACCCTGCGCGTGGCACGCAGATACAGGTTTACTGCTCGAGAGGCAGCCAAACCAGGAGACCGCAACTCGCTCCTGCTGCTGTCTTGCATCCTCACAGAAGTGCTCATCGTTTGCGAAATATATTCTTTGATGGATTTAGCTAAGTCGGGTTTGGAGGACGCGTTATCTTCGATATAGTCAGGAAGTGGTTCTTTGTACATTTCTTGACAAAATTCGTAAATCTTTTTAAAATCCTTCTCTTTCCCTTCTTGCATAGTCATTTTCTTCTTACAGCAAGGTAGCAGCTCTATGTCAGTGAAAGCCAAAAGATGAAGAAGTGTCCCCCATCTATGAAAGAACATGCCAATGATCTGGAGGAATAGAATGGCTAGTAGAAAAATCATAAAGGAAAGGCCAAGGATGTCCACTTTGACGTCTTGACCACCGATGCGGAACTTGAGGACCACAGGCGCCGTGTACTGAAACATGAAGTTGATGGCCATCCACAGCAAGTTGAGCATTATCATGGCGAAACAGACAGAGTTGCGCAGCTCTATCAAACTCTTTTTCATATCCTCTTCTTTTTCTTTGTCAGCATCAAGTGGCTTTAAATATTTCTCGATGAAATCTATCCAAAATTTCTCTTCTTCATCTAAGAGTTTCATTTCTGAGCCTTTGCCAATCCCCTCATCCTCTATCCATCGAGGGTTTACGAGTTCGTCCCGCTGAATCTTGGGTTCCTCTTCCGAAATCTGTAACACCAGATTCTGTTATTTAATTCCTGAAATTTGTAAGATACATACACAAGCACAAGGTTTATTCATTAACCCCTCGCAATACTAAATGGGAAGATTTATTTTTCTATAAAGTGAGAACTACTAACATTTCTTGCAAAATCTTGTTTTGTCGTCTTAAAGGTTTTGTAGCAAAATACTGGCGACCATCCTGGATAAAAAGCTGTAAATTTGACAGGAAATAATTATTCAGTTCACGATTTCTGCAGAAAGCACAGAGAAAATGTCAACCGCCAAATAGGAGGCGGGTGCATCAAGTATCGGACCGTTTTGTTACCTGAACGTGTTTTGTCTTTGGTTCCTTTGCCGGTTCTGACTTGGCAATGGGTTCAACGATATCAATTGTCACCTCCGGCACTTTAGGTGTTGGAAGACTTGGAGGGAGAATGTCCTTTTCTTTATCCCTGTTGAGTTTTTTCAGGTTTTCGTTGATTTCCTCCAACAGTTGAATGGATCGGTCGTCTTCCTTTGCTCTTCCAGGTCTACTTATGTTGCTGGTGACACTCTGCAGGAGTTCTCTCAGCTCCGTCAGGTAGGAGGAGAAGAAGAATCTGTGAAGGAGACCAACAATAATGCACTTTTTATGTTCATGTGTGGAAGAAGCAGTTAGCAAACAAAAAGGTGGGTTAGTCAGCAATGTCGATTAACTAACCTTGAATGCGTAATGGCGACCAACATACAAAAACATTACGAGGAATCTCGTTCGAAGATCAGAGTTCAGTAGCTCGTGTCAGTAAACAATAACAACATCTTGACCTTACTAGCTCGTGTCAGTAATGAAAGAATATTTCTAAGAAAGAAAAAGACAACGCCCGATCTTTTTTCACAAAGGAACTGCGAAAAGAACCTTTATTTTAAAAAAAACAACTCTCCAAACAGCAGAATATTTTGTCTTTTGGTGAAAAAGTTGAATCAACTCCAGACCTGCTGAAAAATCCTTTCTTCTTTTGAGCTGCCTTAGCTCTCTCCTCAGCTGCTTTGGCTTCTTCTGCTTGCTCTAGCTTTGTTTTCTTCTTCGCAACTTCTCTGGTGCCCCAGGACACCACGTGCAGGTTGCAGAGGGAGTAGATGACGAGCAGCAGGTATCCGGAGGGAATACACAGGAGGTACATCGCACCAGGCTGCAACAAGGGAGGAAAGAACCGATGTCAGCTCCACTACAACCACTTCCACATATTCTGTTGAATGAACAAGTCTTTAAAAGCATAAATTTTAGTGTAGTTTGTGTACTTACCGGCAGACAGTACATTTCCAGTGGATGACAAAGTCCAGCGAAGATGAAAATGATGATGAGAATGGTGATGACGATGACGCTGGGGTGAAAAATGCTTTCTCTTACAGCGGTGATGATGACACCAACGAACACTATCATCATGACAAAGGCGTAGAACGTACTGGAAAATACAAATAAAAATCATCATCAACCACATAGACCAAGAAAAGAATATGATATGAACAGTTATCAAGACATGAACATACCTGCACACTAATCAGCACTCCACAAGACATCACAGCAGAAAAAATACGAAAAATATTTGTCGGATGAACAGATAAAAACAAACAGCATATTTCTAGATCCACCACAGCTTCTTAAACAGCTTCCTAGATTGTGACAAACATACTCGCACAGCTGACCAGCTGTGATGTGGGTGGCTGGGGAAGAAGGATGAGGAAGGTGAGGCATGCACAGTGAGAAAGAAAAGGGAAGTGTATTTTTCCTATTATTTTTCAGTACACAGAATTCGATAAAAACATTCATCGACGCACAGACCTGAGAATTCCAGCCAGGTACAGTTGGACATTAGTACTGCCCTTCATGCAAACAGCGGTAAAGATAGCCGCGGGTATGATGGCGATGACATAGGACCACACCAGACCCACACCGAAGACTACGTCAATGGCACCTGAAACAACAGCATGCTGAGTTACAGGTGAGCAAGGACAATGAGTGCTGAACATAGAACACACCTGAACATAGACTCCCTTCAGAGGAATATTTTCTTATTTCTCTTTTGTTTTCCATCTTTGCCCCCAAAATATTTCGAATGTAAGGTTCGAACATTTTATTTCCACTTCTGTACAGAAAACACGTCTAAAGTTTATTTTCTGAGAAAATATTTCATGATCTGATTCTGAGACAAAACCATTGTCTAGTTCGTGACACATATGCTGACAGAAATACGTCCAGACAGGAGGACAGGCAGACAGACACACACACACTAACCAGCTATCATCATGAGGACCGTCCCGGGGCCAATGAGTGTGGCAATCATGAGTGCCACCTGGTAGACGATGTACAGGAGGCTGATGTTGCTGTTCACGGCCACGGTGTTGCTGTAGTCGGCCAGCAGGTCCATGACGTTGGCCAGTGTCGACGGCATCCAACGGCGCCGTTGGTTGAAGAATTCGTTGAAGCCTTCCGGTGCGTACGTCCACGCGTCAGCAGCCGCGGCGTAGTCGACTCGGTAACCTTGCTGCAGCAGCAGCGTGCACAGCCACCTGTCCTCACCTGCACACAAGGTAAACAGCTGCACGGTCACGGCTGTCCCTAAGCATTGGGATACGAAAACAAAATTTACATCATCTGCCTTTTCATCGATTGCATCGTCTGCCTCCGAAGTTTGGGCTCACCTTGGTCGTACTGCAGGTAGTGGCCGGGCTCGGTGGGCAGGATGGTGTACTTCCTCATCACATTATCGTCCATGAGGGCGGAGCCTCTGAACATGGAGAAACATCCGGGGCTGCACAGCACGCAGCCTAGCACGTGCTCAGTGGCCTTCTGCATCCAATGGCCGATGGCGTATTCAAACATCTGGTACCACACCATTGGACCTGAAGCCGTTTAAAACATTTACACTAATCACTTTGTTAGTTCGTCAAGTATTAATTAACTAATTGACTAATATACAGGTGAGCAATTGTTGCTTAACTAA
This sequence comes from Pomacea maculata, assembly GCA_004794325.1. Lineage (NCBI taxonomy): Eukaryota > Metazoa > Mollusca > Gastropoda > Architaenioglossa > Ampullariidae > Pomacea > Pomacea maculata. The sequence goes on along the minus strand of SRHC01003610.1, from coordinate 524,285 downwards.
GGGAGATGAGTAGTTGTTGTCCAAGAAGTTTACTAAAACGTTGGACCAGAGTCTGACAACAGAATTTCTGAATGTTCAGAAAGCAAAGAAGTCAGCCTACCTGACCCAATAGGATGGATTCGACCACACGCGGCGCCGACTTTGGGGTTTTTCTTCATGCGATCGAGAAGAATGTGGACAGAGCCTGGCGAGAAGTCCGTGTCCCCGTCCAGCGCCATGACAAAGGTGTTGTGCGACTAGACAGGTAGACAGACAAGTAGTTTCACTGTCACACCGATCTGTGTGTCTGTCCAGGTCAGTCCGTCTTACCTGTCTCCGTTCTACCTGTCTAATATGTGCGTCGATTCGTTCCAAATGCCTTGCATTCGTTTGTTTCTTTCATTCTGTTTTCTCTCTGTCTTGCTCTCCTTCTGTCATTCCGACTGCAAACACCTTGTGATGCCTAGTTGTCGGCTGGTATATTTTCGGTAGTGTCTGTTGCTGACTGGTATCAGCTGTGTTTGTTTTATTGCAAGAGCTATTACATTTTAATGTTTTACGGTATTTCCTCCTCACACAAAAACAAACAAACAAACAAACAAAGCAAAACAACAACAACAACAACAACAACAACTGACCATTCGTGTGACACTCTCGTCGAGAATCTCAAAGATCTGGCTGCCCACAATTTCATCCCTGTCCAGTCTCCAGCCATTCCTGTCATCTACCTGACCGTCCCTCAGGGCCGCCACGATCATTTCCTCGCACTGTCGGGTCAGTCGGTAGCCCAGCAGGTAGTACATGTACATCACCTGCAACAGGTGTCACACGTCACTTGCAGCAGTCAAACGAAATGCACGGGTCGTGGGGTCAGAGTTCTTAATGGCGTGTCCTGAAAGTTCCAGCAATTTGAAATCACATATTTCTGCTAGTAATCAACAGTTGTAGTCAGAAGGGCAGGGATAGACATGACAAATACTACCAACGAGATAAAAGTTCACCTGTGTACACATCTACAGAACTGAATCTCTACAATCTGTAAACTTCTGGAGAATTTTATTACGGTCGTTCTTTTCTTGAAAGCATTTCTTGTTCACAAGTATCCCATAGTGATTAATATTTAAATTGTTGCTGGCGAGAAATCAAAGGAATATAGTGGTTGACGGGTGATTTCGATAGGAGTAACAGTTTTGGTTGTGCTTTTTGCTGTTTTCTTTGTTTGTCTAGTTTGTTTTGTGGGTTTGTTTTGTTCTTTTTTATGGGGGGGTGTTGTTTTATTTTTTTGTTTCGTTTTTTTTTTCGTTTTTTGTTTGTTTGTCTGTTTGTTTGTTTGTTTGTTTGTTTTTTAGTATTTTTTTTTTTTTTTGCTCTTTTGTTTTTTTTGTTTTTTTTTTTTTTTTGCAGTCTGGCGTTGTCATGTAGAAAGGATCAGACTGTGGGTACTGACTACATGTTTTCTATTTTAACTTACTGGACCCAAAGACATGTCTTCAGTCCTAGCGTCACGTGACTAACAAGAAGCCAGAGACGTCACTAAAAATGTCCTTCACGTTCCAAGAACCTGACATGGCGTCCAATCATCGTTAGACCGACACCATGAAAACTACCAGGATGACCCCAGCAAGGTCAGTGTCAAGCTACCAGTTTTAGAAACGTCTGGAAGAATCAACGGGGCGTGAAGGAGCGAGTGGCAGGATGACACAAAGATGTGCAATACCTGTGACCACCTCTTCCTGTGGCGTATTTTGGCCTTGTCTTTCATGTGGACGAACAGCAGGTTTCCTCCAGGCATCACCCATAATAACTGGCCTCCGTATGGTGTGGGGATCTTGATGGGCGCCATGACCTCCATTGTCCGTCTGTGGACGGAGCTGAAACATTCAGAACACAGCAGGTGAGAACAGTGTGGACAGGTGTGAAACATGAGTGCCAGCTCCGAGCACGCGCGTGGACATGTCCCTGTGTGCGAGTGTGTGAGTGAAGGGAATAAAGAGAGATGGACCCCAGAAATTCTACTTTTGCTCTGACCTGACGGCTTCCTCCATGACTTCCACGAGCAGCTTGACAAAGTCATTGGGGATGGCCTCGTCGTTGTCATCAATCGTCATAGCGTCGTCAAAGAAAATGTGAGCTGTGGACAGAATAGCCTCATTCACATTCTGGTCTTAGTCAATGATGTGAGACGCTTTTCTCTATCAATAACAGTTGTGTCTCGAGTTCTCTACCTCGAGAAGACTCTAATCTGACATTAAAACTATTCAAAACAAAAAAAAAAAACAAAAAAAAAACCACTTTACCTCCGAGACTAGTTATAAATACAGAAACATTAATACCTTCATAGTTAAAGAAGTCAGGGTCACGAACTCCAGCCAGTTCCTGAGCTTGCCTTCGCATCCACTGTTCGTGATCCAGTCTGATGAAAATACAGGGGAAAGAAAAAAATAATACAACGAATAAAATTCGGAAAAGGATTCGAAATGAAAGGCCGTTAGACAGAAGTCAAGACAACTTTCCTACTTAAAATTTAGAAAATAAAATTACAGCATTCCGTCCGACAAACTCTTTCTGTCTCTCTCTCTCACCTGTGTAGGGATCGCAGCAAAGCAATCATTTCTCGTCGGTTCTCGTGCCACATAGTTGCGCATGCGTAGATCATGGGGACGTCCTCCTTCTTTTGGTTTGGCACCGTGCTGTAGGGGTCTATGGACTTGGCGGCCGACACGTCTCCGATTTCTGAGTAACAGTCTTCATTGCCAATACTGCCGTGACCTTTGTCCTTTTGCTCGGAGGTGGCCAGCCTGAAGTAGACTTTGTCGGTGGTCTTGTCTCGCCTCTTCAGCACCGTCAGGGTGTGGCGCCGGCGGTTGAGCAGCAAGGCTTCGGTTGTCATGATCCCGCAGTACAGAGGGTTCATGAACATTCTGAGGACACGAGAAATCATTGTTGTTATTTTGTGTATTCTTAGACCCTGGCACTAGTCCGCCTGTCTGGTAGATGTTTGTTACTGTGTCTACCAGCCAGCCAAACGACCACATTACTAAATGCTGAGTCGACTAGGGTAAGTTTGCTGCGCCAGCCGGGTATCGAACCGGCGCTTCACTGGGTTTGGACGTTAGTGTTCTTACTACTCTCTTATCGGCTTCTTACCCGAAATGCATCATCACACTATGCTGTATCCACACACATAACCATAAATACATCAAGATACATTACATTCGCAGACAGTAATCAGAAATGTGTCATAATACACAGTAATAATGTGTCGTGATACCAACACATAGCAACCATTGAGAAAGAGGTTAAATAAAGCAACAATGGACAGGAGGACGGAAGGAAGAATAAGGAAAGGGAGATGAAAGACAAAAGTATTAATGGATAAAAAAAAATAGTAGACAGGCGGACTAAACTGATAATTAGCAGGAATATGGGAACATGTGACTCACTGCTCGAACTTGGCAAGTCGGGACTGACGAGGGAACCACACATGGCGGGTGAGCACCAGCAGGGCCAACCACCAGACAGCACTGACCACCAGGGTCTTCCACTGGGTGCTGATCTCCGGCCAGTTGGACTCCAGCTTGCTCACCGCACCCAGAAAACGATGCTGACTGTTGATGTAGAAGACGAGGAAGGCACACGGGGTGGCCATGGACAGAGGATATGCAAACGAGACTTTCTGCATCCACAGCTTGCAGGCGATGTAGGCGAAGTAGTAGCAGGCGAATGCTGTTGATGTTGATATTGGTGTTGGTTACGATGACAGCGAGGGTTTTGAAAAGAAATATTCACACTTTTAGTCACAGCTGTCATTGTCTTTAATAAATATTCATTTCGTATATCAGAAAACCAATTAGTGATATGTCAACATCGAAAATAAAAGTATTTAGGATAATTTAAAGTAAAAGTTATCCAGTTACCAGACAAATATCTTGAAACAGATTGATAAAGTGGGTATAAGGATCCATTATTAATGATATGATCCCAGTACTAACCACAAAGGGTCAAAGCAATAATGGGAGAAATGGCTGTCCACTCCAGCTGTGTTGGTCTCAGGGCATCGAACGCCTCTCTGTAGTCAAGGTAACCGACATCCCTGAAGATGTACCCCAGTCCAATCGTGACAGCAATTTTCCACAGGCTGACCACAAGCATCAGGATGAAGCGCCCTCTCTCCAGGTCATATCGTCTCTGTAAATTGAGAATCTATATACTTATATCCATAACATCTATATGCATATGGGTGGATGTCTTTAAAAGCTGCATCGCTAGTTCTGTCAGTTTGATTATCACGAAAAAAAAATTTCACGAAATATTTCGTGCGATCCTACCTTCAGAATGAAGTTCTTGAAGATGTTCTGGTCCTTCAAGCGGACGATGAACCTCCCATCCACGAAGTTCTCCCAGTGGCCGCAGCCCATGAAGAAGAAAGCTCCAGCGATGGTCAGCCCCGTGTAGCCGCTGAACATCTTGCTGTCAGAATCAGTAATCCACTGCGTTCCACTTTTCACAAAGTCGTAAATCCACACAGTGACCGGAAGTGCCAGGCAGATGACGACGTCGACGACGATGTTGATGTAGCGGGATGTGCTGGTGGGGTTGCGGCGGCCGCTGCCGGTGACGTTCTCGCTGGCCACGGCCTTGAAGAATGCGGGCAGCAACCCCACCAGCGACATCAACAACAGTCCGTGAGCTGTGCTCGCGCTCGTCAGAATGCGGAACAGAAACAGCGAGAGACCGAAACTGTGAGCGCTCTCCATGATGAACACCTGCAAACAGGGACAGACTGTCATCAACATTTATATATATAGAGAGGGGACAGACTGTCATCAACATTTATATCTATATATATATAGAGAGAGAGGACAGATTTTCATCAACATTTATATCTATATATATATAAAGAGGGCAGAGTGTCATCAACATCTATATATATAGAGAGAGGACGGATTGTCATCAACATTTACATATATATGGAAAGAGAGGACAAATATATAAATATATATAGAATGAGGACAGATTGTCAACATTTATATATATAGACAGATCGTCATCAACATTTATATATATGGAGGGAGAGGACAGATTGTCATCAACATTTATACATATATATCTATAGAGAGAGGACCAACTGTCATTAACATTTATATATAGAGAGAGATGATAGACTGTCATCAACATGTATTTAAGGGATGGTGAGCTGGGGACACTGAAAATATTCCAGTTGTAAATCACTGACTACTGCTTCTGTTGATAACAGAGAGTGTGTGTTCCATAGGTTCCATCGTCATCATCATCATCATGAAAATACGGGATGCTTTAACAATTTTCAAACCGTCCTCTACTATTCGTCATTGCAATATCTCTATATATTTCAATAATTATAGTTCTCTCCATTACAGCTCATTACAATCAGACGTCCATTATGCAGGACTGAGGGTCTAGCACTGCTCACAACCAGTCTAGTCTGGAACAGCTCACGTGACCTACCCACAGCCAGGTTCCAAACGACGGTTTGCGGTAGTTGCCGAAGAGAGCTTTGCCCACGCAGCTGAGGAATGTCAGGGCGTAGGGGATGCAGGCAGCCACCGTCAGCAGCAGGTAGTTTGCATTCCCCTTTTTAACCTCCACCTGCACACATCATGCACCTGTAGTAGCGGGTTCGCATCCACGTGTGAACGCATTGATCCATAACACACGGGTCATCAGGTTAAATGTTGGGCTCGAGGCCCTCAAAACATCTGCTTATGCCAAATAGCCAATCTAAGGTTGCATCAGTTTAAAAAAAAATACCCGATTGTTTAACAGAAATTTACTTTTGAAAAATAATACCAAAAGAAAATGGGTTAGATATTGATAGCTAGAATTCCATTGATGCTGGGAAATTCAGCCTCTTGGTATACCCAACCTAAAACGGATTTTAAAGGGTTAATTTATGAATTTGGAAAAATTTCTTACGGGAGAATTTGCGAATTGTTTATTAGAACCAGAAACAAGCAGCATCAAGCTGACTTTCTGGATGACTGCGAAGACCAGGACGAAGAGGAGAATCAAGACATAAGCAATAAACTTGATGATCTTCATCGCCCGCATGTGGTGGATGTCGGTGGACGGCTTCTCACGAGCCACGATTCGGAAGATGTCCCAGAAGCTGTGACAACAGACAACAAATGTTACCCGGGCTTCAAAGCCTCCCTGAATAATCTGACAATAAGAATTTCTGAACCTCAACCCTCTAGAATTAGGTAAAAAAAAAATTTTTTTTTCATAAACATGAACTATTTTTGTAATCACGCGATAAAATCCCACAGGACATGGTGGACATGGTGAGAGGACTTCTCACAGAAAGTTGCAAAGCTCTGTAATGATGTATGGCCACCCGTATGATCGATGACTACTCACTAGCCTGTCTCATTCGGGGTGTGTGTGGTGTCGCCATCATCCGTGTTTTTCTGTGACGATTGCGGGGTGGCGGTGGTGGAGTTGTCCGCAGAGGTAGTAGGGGTGCTGGCTGGAGAGGCACTCGGGGTGGCACCAGGGGTTTTCCTCCAGTCATCTCTCGTCGATGAGTCGGGTGTCGGCAACTCGGGAACTACCTCCATCTACAAGAAGCGGGAGAGTGGGATATTAGTTGTCAAGTGTCTTTATACTCATCACACATTGCATCGTGGTTCGCGAATAAATAAAACTCAATTAAGAGAGAGCTACTCCTTAACTGACCATGTGTCTGTTATAAAGACCTCAACCCCTGACCCAAGCTCCACCCGTATCTCCAAATGGCTCACCCCAAAGGGAGTGACGTTCGGTGCCTGTCCAGTGTCTGTATTGCGTAGCTTGCTGACGTTTTTCTTTTTTTCTTCATCTTTTTTCTTCCTCTCTTCTTCTTTTCTTTTCTCTTCCATTTCTCTCTTTTTTTCTTTTTCCTTCTCCTTCCGTGCTTGCTCTTGCCGCGCTTGTTCCTTCTTCTGTTCCAGCATTGCAAGTGCTGGCTCTTTGAGAAACACCTGCACAGCACAATTCGCGGTCTCGTTCAAAATAATTGTAAAATAATTTATCAGGGATCTGAAAAGCTTACTTTCCTGTCACCTACAACACCAGACCTTCAAATAAAACTCATCCACTTTCCAGCAAGTGCACATCAAATTTTCCATTTTTAAATATTAGAATCTGTAGTCTGTCTTATTATTTCTAGTTGTCTTTCTCTAATATTGAATGTCTCGGTCACCGTGTGTAGTTCAGGTCCTGACTTTCAACTAATCACTGAAATCAGGCCTTAGTGAGAATCAGACAGACCAAAGTATTGGAAGCAAGATATACCTGTGTGTGCCCAATCATGAATTCCGAGTCAGGAATGGCCAGCTGGGAGAAGATTATCTTCAGGGCTGTCTTTTTGTCCCTCTCGTCTTTAGAAGCCGGCGCGAGCTCGCAGTAACTAAGAAAGACAAACAGGAAGTCAACAAACACACACACACACCTGTCAGGTAGACACAGGTAGCTGCAAGTCTAGTTAAAGGACTGGTGGGGTGAAGGTATTTTTCTAATCATTTGGTAGAGTTTACTTCGTTATACCATTTCCTCAAATCTGGGTGAATTTTCCTGTCGAGATACACACCTACAAACATCGTCACATGTACAGAACGAGGTCAAAATCGTGACGTCATGCTTGTACATTGATAGCCTAATTAACATACGGTCCCAGTCCTTCCATTGGCTGAGGCATAATGTAAAATCTGACCTCTGTGTTGACCTCTTTCTGTGAATAGTGATGTTTGTAGGTATGTATCTAGAAAACGGAATGGAATATTCAGCCAGATTTTTGAGAAATAGTATCGAGCACTGAATTTGACCCAGTCATTAAAAAAAATGGTTCACCCCCGGGTACTTTACAGAGAAGATATTAGCACTAAAATACATGCTCTTCACAAACCTAATCATTTAAGTACGCAAAAAGGTTTCAAGTAGGTGGATCGTAAAAATGTGGGCTGGTTTGATAGTCGACAATAGAAAGTGAAGATTTTGTGTTAAGGAAAGGTCGGGGGAGGGGAATGTGATAAAAGGGAAAGAGATTAAAGTACCCGAGACACCCGAGAGAGCTTGCCGACTACCAGTCCTATCAATGTGTTTACCGAGACAAGATATATATATATCCCGGATATACAGATCCTCAATATCTTGTTGACAGGCGATCTCACCACCAACAGACAGAATTGCTCACAAAATGGATCTGTCAGGATTATTGACACAGAAGCCGTGTGTAAAGGTCGCGAAGATAAATAAATGAATAAATGTGATAGGTCAAATGTCATTACATCTTCTGAGACATAATTATAGCTAAATGGTACAATGGAAGTTCATCCTACCATCAGATCGCATATCTTGGAAATTACTGACATCAGCTACTTCTGATGCATGGGTGAGGTTCTCTCGCTCTTTCTTTCTCTCTCTCTCTGTCTCTCCCTCCTACCCACTCACACGTGCACCACAATGTTTACTCTTGTCTTGCAGGGTCACTGACCTCTTGAGGAACTGCTCCCGGGTCACTCGCACGGGGAACCACACTTTCCTGATGCGCGCGATTTCCGCGATGCCGTTGTAGTCCAGCTGCTGGCGAACCTTTTTCTTGGCGAACTGATCTGATTTCTGCTCATCGTTGGGTTTTATACACCTGGGGACGATTCACGCATGAAAAAATGAAGAAACAATAGCAAAAGCTACTCTAACTACTCGGCTCTCCACCTTTCAGTGGTTATTTGGCATGTTTCGTCACATCGTGGATGATGATGATGATGATGATGATGATGATGATGATGATGATGATGATGATGATGATGAGGAGGAGGAGGAGGAGGAGGAGGAGGAGGAGGAGGAGGAGGAGGATGTAAGTAAGGCCACACTTACTTTACGAATAAGGGATTAGCCTGCTTCATCAAGCCCAGGAGCTCCCCCATGGAGGCCTGCACACACAGAACATGGAGAAGTTCGGTCTTTCCTACTTTTTAGGGAAAACACAATTGTTTGTTCTCTATAAAAAGAAAATCTTCTGTTTTACCTCCATCATCTGTCTTCTGTATTTGCGCTCAAGTGTAACTGGGTGGGTTTGCATGTATGGTTGTTCAGATGCGTGCGTGGGTACGTGCGTGCGTGTATGTATGTGATTATGTGTGTGTGTGTTTTTTTGTGTTTTAATTAAAGAGATAAATTTACAGCTTGACAAAGACAAAAGCCTCCACACTTTATTTATTTTTACCTTGAAGTAGTCCAGAACAGTATTGTGAGTTGCCAGGCCCTCTTTGTCAGCAAATTTATCTTTAGGGACGTGATCCCCAAAACTGCCACAAAAATGAATATTGACAATATAAATACAGGATGATATCATCATCATCATCAGCAGCAGCAAAAAAGGAAGACAAAATTCTCAAAATCACAATCAAAGACAGCTCATTCTTACAGTAGGTGCCTGCTTCTCTGATAGACAGACAGACAAAGAGAGAGAGAGACAGGAGGGAAGAGGGATACAGAAAACACACCGGTGTTTCAGGCTCTGGCGAAGGTCCCGGACGATGGAGGAACTGAGCTTCGTGTTGAGGTTTGGTCGTGTGTACAGAAAGTCCTGCTTCTGGGACATTCGATACTCAAATGGCGTCCTGCCGAAGGAAAAAACAAATCCATTGATGTTAACAACTGCCAATTCGAAACCCTTATTAAGCGATTTTTGTATACTATAGGGAAGGGAATATTAGCTGCTTCGTTACCCCATCATCATGATAAAATGTCATCACTTTTGTAATCAGTCTGTATACCTGACTATAGTCTGCACACCTTGAACATCATTTTATTTGCAGAGTTGCATTCAGAGTAAGTCTGACAGTAACAGACATCAAGAAACAGTGCACATGATTGGATAATTAGTCATCTGTGTCAACAAGCCCTGTCGTTTTCACTCCAACAGGTATGGCAGGAATTCTGGGTATATTCACACATAATCAACACTTAAAGTAATTGATCAACTGAAATGATTTGCAGTGCGTGTATAATTCACAGACGACATCAGAATCTCACTTTGAGATGGTTCCCGTTGAACTTTTCTTGACTTTGAAAAGGTCACTGACGAAGACATTGGTGCTGGATACCAGCGACCGCTTGATGTCCACGCTGATCATGTCTCGATTTTTCTCCAGGAACTGTTCTGCGTTGTACCACACCTGAAAAGGTAAAGTCGCTCCCACTTACACCTGTGTGCTACACACCTGTACACTACACACCTGTGTGCTTAACACCTGTACCAAAATGCGAAATAGGATTCGTGTTGTTCTGCTGTGATACTAACTGCATTTTCTTGCAAAGTTTTGTGTATTTGGAAGGGCAAAAAATGTTCAGGTGAAATCCTACCCCACACAAACATTTCTTTTACGAGATACTAAAGCACTGAAATGTTTTTCCAGCCTCGTGACAAACAAAAATGTATTCACAATGAAGTACATATAAACTATGAGCTCTCGCCCAACAGGATGTATAAAGGTACCATTAAAAAAAGAAATAAATTATGCCAAGCATGCCAGTGAAAAGTGATAGACCCTCTACATGCTGACATGTCACAAACTAGGTGACGAGTAACTTAGTAACCGACAGGTATGTCACACCTGTAAAGTCCTAATTTAAGTTCAAATGTTCAACATTTCCTTAAACTTCTTTCTACTGAATCAGACCGTAAAACACCAAAGAAGCTCAATCTTACAAAAGCTGAGATAATATTTCCAAGTCAACAAAAAAAAAATATCAAATAAGCATGAAGGTGTGGGCGTGGCCTCTATGAAGTGACGTCACTAATCTGCATAGCCCCGCCTACAAAGTGGCAGAAGACAATCAATTATTGTTGACCTCAGCGTGTTACATATTAATCACGCTTGAAGAATGTCACGCGCACGGCGGATCAGGTTTGCATGCAGTTCGTCACACCTGAGTGAACTGGAGGAACGCACAGCCCCGACACGCACATCGTGTACGTTACAACAAAACCTCCGAGATAACGGGTACCTCACCCTCGTGAACTGCTGGCGAGACTTAGGTGTAGGTAAACAAAAAAAGCAATTAGGCAGGTAATTGGATAGAGAGAGAGGAAGGCAGAGAAAGAATAGTCCACACGAAAGCCACAGCCATGAAGACTTGTCTTTGTGTCCTTGCGGGTCGCCACTCACCGGAACCGCGAAGTGTTTGATGCCAAAGCGAGGCGAGTCGTTCTTGTAGGACATGAAGGCGGTGTTGGAACCATGCCGATAAGTTAATTTGCGTACCAACTGCTTGTCCGTGGACATGCCTACCCGGGTGTCCTCGTTGATCAGGTGCAGTATGCCCCCCTGAGGCTACAATGAAGACAGAACTTGTCAAAGACAGTTGCTGTGAGCTCAACAATTTCTCACAATAAATCCATCCGCTCTTTAGTATTCTAAGATAAACTTTAAAAAGTATAACAAACGAATCCTATGAAATTAAAGAAAATTTACAGAATAGTAAACCTGTCTTCCATGTGTAAGTTTCTTTGCCTTTCTGACTTACAAAATGAACATCTGAGTTTGGTATTTTTCGAAACAAAGCTATGAAATAATTCAGACCTCGTTAAACATTTTCAGGATGGCTTCGTTGGATGGCACGTCTTTGATGTCGATGTGAACACCTTCCGAAGAGTAGAGAGACCGTTCCTGGTGGAAGATCCTGTTGTTCATGAACTGCTGCAGATGCTCGTTGGCCAGGTTGATGCACAGCTGCTCCAGACAGTTGTTGTTCAGGTCCTCGAAACCGCAAATGTCGAGAAACCCTATGCTAGCTCCTAGTTCCCTGGGTAATAAAAACACAGATACGAAGGTGTAGAGGACCTTTAATAGACACCTGAACCTTCGTTAGTTAGGTGAACAGAGCAGAAACTGCTGAGGGACTTGCTATCTCCTCCCAACCTTCACATACACAAACATGCAAGATAATTGCTGGTGGTTGAGGCAAATTCTCAGGAATAATTTGTAAAGTAGTAAAATTGGCGTTGAAAACTTATGACTAACAGTCCACAACAATATCTGAATGGTGAAGACTAAAAGCCATTTTTTTAATAGGTAATCGTGCTTGTTATGTTAAAGAAAGAAAAAAAAATTGTATCCAGCCTAGAATAAGTATGAGAAGTATGTAAGGAACCATTATTACTGAGATTTCTGGGTGTCGGAGGAAAGTGCCATGTTGATTCGCCTGATGAGCCACCCGAATAGTCGCTCGTACAGAGCCTTGGCCAGAGCATCTCGACCCTCCTCCGCCGCCGCCATGTTCTTGACCGTCTCGATCTCTTCGCCACTGAAGGTCTTCTTGGTGGTCAGAAGCACCTTGGCCAGTGTTTCAGGTGCAATACAGAGCAGACTGGCGGCTGTGAGCAAAACACAGTGACATCTGCTTTATGCTTTCTACTCATCTCTCACTCTCTCCAACTTTAACATGGACCTGGTATCTCAAAGTCTGTCCTTATTTATTTGCTGACATCATGATGATTCTGGCTTGTGTCATGTCATCTGATCACTGTTATTTGAAAGGTTAGTGGTGATGAGTTATTAATGATATACAGATGATAATGATGATACTGTCTTGCGTCACAACCCATTACGAGGTCGCTACCTTTGTTCATTGTATCTTCGTTTTCCACCTCCACCGCATCTGTTGATCCCTCCGCTTCGATGAACTTGATGTTAGTCAAGTGTAAGATGGCGGCCAATACAGCTCTTATACTGTCCACTTCCTGCAAAAATAATTAATTAAAGTAATTAACTATCCGTGTTAGCTCTCGACAAAATCGATATCAAGAACACATTTTCTGGAGGAATTTTATAAAATATGTCAATGTCTTCAGCTTTAGATACTTGATCATTCATTATGATCTTCCACGAATGCTAGAAACTACGAGGTTACTTGGAAACAAAGAGACAGAAGCCTAACCTCTGGCTGGAGGCCAAGTTCCTTGAACACCGCCACCACATCTTGGCTCTGCATTCTGGAACTGTTGTGAAACCAGGAGCTCTTGGGAACGATTCTGCAAGGAAGATGTTTTTTCAGAATTACAACTACGAGTACAGTTATCTCTGTCATCCTTAGTATCATCATCGACCATCAGCGCCATCCTCGAACCATGACCGCTGTCCACCACCGCCGCCACCGATGACTTTGTCGATGTCTATAAACTGTCAGTCACAATAAAATGTGATGTGTGCATGCGTGGATGCGTGGATGCATGGATGCAGCATGTTCTTGAGCATGACAGTGAGTGCTTGGCTCACTGACCTGAAGTCTGTGAACTGGTTCATCCCTGTCATGAAAAACTGCTCTTGAAGATCAGGGCTGCTGAACACTTCGTCCAGAAATGTGTAGAAGACGTGAAAGTTGGACTCGCCACTAGCAGGGGTCACTACACGTGACTTCTCTAGAATGTAGTCCCTAATTAAAGCTATAAAAAAGCGAAATATTTGTCACAAACAAACAAAAACTATTGGAGCAGAAACCAACATTTACAAATTTTTCAAACATCTTGCAAAAAGTATCCCCAGTAGGAAGAAGCAAACAACACGTGTCTAAAACAGTTGGTAGAAGAGTTGAAACCTACCTCCTGTAACTGAACCCTTTGCTGAGAATTTCATTTCCAAATGTTTTGCGAATCTGCTTGAGTTGACATTTAAAATGGTCTTGGCGTTCCCAAACAGTTCTATCAGGGGGTTGACCTGGAAGGAAAAAAATGGCTGAACATTAAAATGTCTTTCTTGTCATTAATTGGTGTCTTCCTCCCCGTCAATCTCTCTCTCTCTCTCTCACACACACACACAGTGGTCATCGTCATTGTCATTGTCCTCGTCATTGTCATCGTCACTGTCATTGTCATCGTCATTGTCATCGTCCTTTGCTGCGTCCGTCCCATCGTCCATAGTCTTCCTCGTCTACCCACTCGTCCAAGCTGTACCTTGTTGATGTTGTCTGGCAGTGTCTCTGAGCGGTGTTCCGACAAGTACAGAATGTGTTTGATCATCAGCTTGGTGGCCTCAGTTTTGCCGGCCCCCGACTCGCCGGTAACCACGACTACCTGGTCCGTCTTCTGCGCCGCGCGCCTGCTGGTGGCCAGCTGGGCGGTCCAGTAGATGTGCGCCTCGGGCTCCACACCCAGCACCTGCTCACTGGGGCGGTACTGCTGGTGCACCTGCACAGGTAGACTAGAATACAACTTCTGTGGGCAACAGCTTCTGGGTGTCACTGGAATATACTTCAACACAAAACTGTCTTCAAGGTAACTAGAATAATTTCTCCTGAAATATATGGTAATCATTTGCTTTTACAATATATACACATTCTAGTTCTAGAGATGAGTTTTTCGGCACCAGTTGTTTTCCCCAAGCAATGGGCATCATAGTGTCATATATTATAAACTATATTTAGAATAAAATCAGTAGACAGCTGGAAAATTAATGACAAATTTGCTGAATTAACGTGAAACCTACCTCTTCTCCATAGATTGGCAGCTCCTTGAATGGGTTGATGGAGATGAGGACGTCGCCGCATCTGGTCTGAGACAGAAATGGTCTGAATGGTTAGTCCTGTTGTCTGGTGAGGCTGACGACGATGATAATAGTTTCCAGTTTAACACATAGGGAACACGTATGTCAACAACACATTCCACGATGTGAACAATATTAGCATGGTAATTTTGATGACTGGATGACACTTGCAAATCACCTGAACACACTGCAACACTTTTTCTATGGGCTTCGCTTTTCATAGTTTTCTTCCACTACTTTATTTGATGTTGGTAGTAGCAACACCGGATGTGCATGGGCACGTGTACTTACAGTTATACTTACATGGCTTTCCGCCATCAGCAAGAAGACAACACAAAACAAAGTTTCATTCTACTTCTAATATATACAGGGAGGAAAGGGGAGATTATTCGACCATCCAGGCAATTATTTATGTATCTCTCAAAATTGTTTGAGATCGGTTTGGAGATGATACTATCAGTAGCAAGAGGAACACAAGCAGTTGCTGTAGCAGAGAAGTAGATGTAGTTATTATTTTTCATATTCCCGCTCCCCCATGTTGCACTTTCCACTGAGTGGCAGGTCACCTACTGATGACTATGTCTTCGTCATGAGGACCTCCCCACGGCAGACATGGGCAAGGGAGGGAAGGACGGTTGACCATGTCTGACCAGGTAGTCCAACACCTCGCAATCTTCCTTTCATACATGTTCTTCTTGGCAACAGCTATCAAGGTATGCGTGAGACACCTCTCCAACACTGTTTTATATTTTAGATTGATATCACTTCTAATGTTTTATTCTGTCACATTTCACGGCGATCGTGTGGAAGACTAATTTGTTTTACCTCCACAGAGATCCAACAATGTTGCTGACAGACACTCAGCCCAGAGCTGCTATTGACTTGTAATGTTTACTCGAGGGTCTGCACTCAGTTTGTTGACAAGTCTTCAGGCCTTTCCTCGAATTTGTTTGTACGCGATAACCATTATACATTATTGTAAAAACACTCCAGTGCTCCGTGAACTCTGACCTGCTCTACTTCGAGTGGTGCTGAACACCAGGGCAAGTTAACCCCTTATCTGATGTTCACCTCCCTCCACTTCAGGCAGCAACTTCGTGATAAGCAAAAGCAATTACTTGGGACACTGCACGTGGACAGGTTATCGACGATCACAGACCTGTCATCGTCAGCACTAACATTGATCATCGTCTACAGGAGAACAGTGAAAGGTGAAAAGAAAGAACAGCTTGCCTCGTCAGTAAGTGGTTCATGGGAAAGGTAATGGAGGTTCGATTTGAGGAGAACAAATATCAGTTTCTGTTGACCGATGTAACTCTATGGCCAAACTGGACACACACACACACGAAACAAAAAATTGAGAATGGATGGACAAGGGTGGGGAGAAAATCAATGAAAGGCCAATAGAGTTCTCTCCTCGGTTTAGGAAGAAAGAAAGACAAGGTTTACATCGCTTATCCCAAGCAGAACTATCAGGTCGATAAGTTATGAGTGCCTGCAGGGTGCTGTGACTCAGAGTTGGGTAGGAGCCCCCTGCTGCGGTCCCTTGCCCTCCACTACAGACACACAAACACATCCAGCTTATTTTTTTCTCCTTCTCCACCTCGCGTGTCGCACTCCTCAGAGACTACCTACAGCCGGATCTTGAGCTCAGACAGTTGTTATTTCACACCAGGCATAACTAGAAGCACAGGTCATCGGGGTCACGCATAAAGGTCTATTTTGCACGCGGCCTACGTGTGATAGGAGCGCAGCAACACAGACATACTCGTCCGCCATGATGATCGTAATGCATACCTTGCATACCTGTCAACTCATTTGCCTCACAAAAAATAGTCGATTCAATACGAGCGAATCTTTCAGAGACAACCAGATGAAGAGATTAACAGCTTGTATGTTGAAGATTCGTCATCATTGACATCGTCGTCGTCGTTTATTCATTCAATAGGTGGAGAAACACACTCACGCACACACAAACACTTGCATGCAAATGGTTGGATACAGCAATCAGGCCTGAGGGTAGAAGGTGAGGATGGACGAGGACCGACCATAGGACCGGTATCTGATACAGACTGTCTCGCAGGAGTCACACGCCGATGTTAATGTTTATTGTGTTGTGCACGCTGACAAACACAGGAGAGGGCAGCCAGGTACCGACAGGTACAAGGTGGGGTCAGGTGTGGTGTGATTCGAAACGATGCTTTTCAGTGATACAAGCATGACAAGTTTTTTGTTTGCTTTGGTTTATTGGGGTTTCTTTTTTAGTTTGGCTGGTTCGGCATCCAGACCTTTCAGCTAATGAGTTTTTATACTTCCATCATCAGTCTCTCCATGTAAATCGCACCTTTAGGACCAACCTGAACGGTTTACGTTTTTTCAGATATTAGTAGATGTAGACGATATCAAACTAACCTTAAAATTCAGCTTCCAAAACTATATACTATTCAGGACTTCCTTTACATTTTACTAAAGTGAAAAAATCTTTGACTCGTGTCAATGCCCTGTTAGCAAACAAATATATTTTAGTAGACTTTACAAGCTCTTGTATAAATTCTAACTCTTCTACATATATATATATTTGTGTGTGTTTTCTGCTACCATCTCTTCAACCGACCATGCTGGCACTGTTTCTATCCTCTGCTCATGACTAAAATCCCTTCTCTGTGTTCGGAAATACCTTTCTGTCTCACATTCCTCGCCAAAGGTTGGGTTTGGAAAGTGAAATTTACCGGTTAGACTTATATCACCTATGTCTTCTAGTATCTGCAAAAAACACAAACTATACATGTTGGTCTTTAACGAACACTGCCATGCTACTTCAACCTGAGTCAGACTCAGTGGTGACCTCAGTAGCACAGGGTGAAGAGGTTATACACAGAATTGGAGGGTTGGAGTTCACATCTCGTCTCGCGCACGCAACTGTGTGTGTGTGGTGTGTGTGCTATATGTGTAGTGTGTGTAGTGTGTGTGTACATTCAACCCCTCACAAAGGTACATTCCACATTTATCCATCCCAGGCAAGGTGCCAAGACCTAATTCTCCGTCTTTCATTACAATTACGCACTGTAGAATCCACTTCCTTGTCCACACAACCTCTTCGGTCACGTGCCAGACGTTGTCTTACGTGAGGACTACGTGTCAGACACAGTATTAAAAATAACACATAATAATCCACGAACCACATCGTGGACAAGGTATCACCCATCATGCTCGACTCAGCAATTAAAAGACAGGTGGAGTGCAAATTATTCTGATGATCGAGTAAAGCTCGGCTAAGGTCATGTTTCTACGAATCTGGGTGCAGACCTCTCGAGGTATAGGCTGCAAACACCCGCATGCACACAAACATCTCCATGCACACAAACATCCCCATGCACACAAACATCCCCATGCACACAAACATCCCCATGCACACAAACATCTCCATGCACACAAACATCCCCATGCACACAAACATCTCCATGCACACAAACATCTCCATGCACACAACATCTCCAGATCTTAGGTACAATAAACTTGATAAACTCTGGTTCCATGTCCTCACCTGGCCGAGGGCTAACAACCTAAAGGTATCCACCTACAAATGTCTACATTGCTGACCTCTTGCTGTTCATGCTCATGTTTGTAAAAGTGTGTCTTGAGAACAGAGGAAAGATAAATATTATTCAAGTCTTGGAGAACATGCTCAGGAACGGTGATATAAATTGTGGAGCTCAATGAGACATTCACTGGAGTAAAGATCTGCAGTATACCTTTCCTAGAAATGAACTTTCCACGCAAGACACTGAGTTCACCTGCATAGCAGATCCGGGATTTAGAAGTACCCGCAATTAAAGGTTGGATTTCGACCACGAGGCAGTCAGACGACCTGAATTATTCTGAACAAATTATGTAACAGCGAAACTGGATTCAGGTGTACCACACGATAGGTACAGGTAGGATGTTGACCACATCGCTCAACTAACTTGTGTTGACATCACCCAGCTCAGTCCTTGACACGGACTGTTGTTGCATTCCAACTAGTACATTCCACGCTTAACTAAAAAAAAACAACCCATGGATACTTTTTTTTAGCTTCCTAGCAATCAGACTGAGATTTCACAGATCCTGATTAGGCAATAGGGGCAACAGACAGTTGGGGGATTGATGTCCTACTCCGAGCCAGCAACCAAGGCAAGACAGCCACCCTTGTAAACAAATACAACAGGCAGAGAAAGAACAGCAAGTACGACACGAGACCTGAACCCCTTGCAGCCACCTCACTGTACTGGTGACAGGTGCTAACCGGACCACCCACCATTTCTGAGAAAAGCCAACAGCAACAGCAACAGCAACACAAAGACACAAAGCCGTTTGTGAAGGACTTTGTGGAGTCATTGGCTAGGTGGCGCTCGTTGTATGCAATGTACTGTATGACTGACTGCACCCCTTGCACAACTCCTATTGGGTAATCATAAGTGTATGTAAAAAAAATTTAATCCAACGAAATATAAGTGCAAGTCATAAGGGCTTGGTACTTATCCCCGGCGTCTGAATGCCACAGTTCACCCCTGCCTCAGCACTTCCCCATTGGCTATTTTCTCCTGAGCTTGACTCTGATTGGCTGGCTTTGTACTGAGATTGAGTTTGCTAAATGATATCTGCGCTGGGTGAATTTTTTTTTATTTACTTCTGTCTCGGTTGTGTGCTTTCTTCTGGCAAGAGGCTGACTTGTGTAGATGTGCACACGGTGTTCTGCTACCCGCACCCGCTTCAACTGACTAGAACGAAACCTGCAGCGCAGAACTAACACGTCGGTCACGATATAAGTTTTGTTCTTTCAAACACTGACTGGGAAATGTTTTCCCTATTTCCTTCCCCCACAGACGTGTACAGGTGGACTGCTGTCTGTCTGCCAAGACCAACACTTAGCCTCTTGCCAAGTTCTCCGCTGTTAGTCTCGGCTAGCCTAAACAAAGAATGGGACTAAACCGGAAGCTTTGTAGTCTAATGCCTCGTTTTAGTTGTTAACTGGAAAAAAATGGTCTGCCAGCAGTCCATTAATACAAGTTCGTGCTTCCCCGTGGTCGAATCCCGTGACGTCAGCTTGATGTTGACCGTTGTGCTATATTTAAATTTTTAATAAAATGTCCTTGCGATACGATGATGGGATTTTACGTGGACATTAAGGGTGCACCCTGTCACATCCTGACTGAGGTATGCCTGTTAATCACCAGCAAGTTACGGTTACATCCTTGTAGAAAGTCACGTGACTAATCTGTTGCATGTGCGCAGTACATCTGCATACCATGAACACTAATTATGTACAGCGGTGTGTAATTAACTCAGTCGAAGATATCCAATGTTCAAGGAGAGGGGAGAGAGGGAGGAGAATTGGTGTTTAGCGCCGAGCCAGCGACTGCGGTTGTATCATGGCAAAGCAGTTTAGCCCTGTCAGCAGATGTCACACGCAGAGGGAAAAAAAAAGCTGTGAGCCCGAGACAAGATCTGAACCAAGGAAAGCCAGTCTTCACTGTATTGGTGACAGGCGCTAACCATTGAGTTACGGACTGCATCGTATACATCGATAACAATAACAACATGAGCAGACGATACATTGATAACTTATATAATAGTCTTGTATTAGTTACACCAGTTTACCTATGATTTCAACGTGGTACACCCAACTACCAACAGAGTATATTGTAGTTAAGACAGGTGAGAATCCACTTACAGCGAATGAGTTTCCCCGATATACAACATACCTGCCCTGCAAGTTGTACATCTGGATGCTGTACATTGAATTCATCTGTGATCTTTATCAGTCTTGAGTCAGTGTACCATGAAAGTAATGCACTAAATGTTTCATGCTCACTCTGCTTCTCGTACACCCTTACCCCCGTACCCCCGTGCACCCCGCTGTGTCCTATGCAACTAAACGCTCAGTTTCCTCCATGTGACAATTCTGTCGCTCATATATCGAGTTTCCTCCCACAGTCTTGCTCTTTGTACTCGCTAAGCACAGTTTGACTGGAAGGGAGGGACTATCGAGATACGACACATTCAGGAACCTCCACCAGGACATCACCATGGTAACTTGTGGAGGTGGGCGAACTGCACCTACCCTGAAACCCAGCTATTGACAGCTAACGGCGGATGTTGATAGATATCAAGTGGGCGTGTCTGAGAATGTAAACAAGACAAAGTGAATCACAAGTCAGACATGTCTACAATCAGGAGGAGTGGGCCTGTCGGCATGAATTATTATGTCCTCCAAAGGTTCAGTTCCCTACTGACCTCTGTTCGAGAACAAAGAGGAAGACATCTTTGTGAACGAGCTACCTGTTGATTTGGGTATTTTTTATGTCTAGAAAGTAATTCCGAGGGTCATTTATTTTGGGGGATTTCTACCTTCAGGATGTTGCTCATGTTTGACACAATCTCATCTGATTGCTGTTCCCTGTTCTTGACATCTATACGCCCCCTCAGTGCTCAAAGGTTATCCAGAAACCTCGTGCCTTGACCTTTGATCCCTTCGATGGCGGCTCTCAGTCAAAGATTATCGCCCACGTACACCTGTCATCCAAAGGTGTCTATCTTTCACTCTCACAAGTACTTGGAGCGATAGCAGAGGGACTTCCGATTCTGGGTGCATGTCGACTCGAGGGTAAACAGCACGTTCTGTTTTGAGCAGACATTTCTAGGAAACAAGCTGATCTGTGTTTATTTAAAGTTTGAATGAGGCCAATGACAGACATGCGCAGACCATCTCCCGCTGGAAGTGTTGGGATTTTCAGGATCCCGTGATTTGAGTCACGTGTCCAGAAGACACCTGCAATCTGTACGTCATCAGTGTGACGTGATCATTCCAGGTGGCGGTGCGCGTGTTCTGTCCTCGCGCTGTCCGTCTCCAGACACAAGGCGACACTGGTCACGCACGCACGTGCTCGTGATACGTCATGCATGTACTTCCCTGCATCTCCCTTTCCCCCTCCGTCTGCCCCAGGCTGTCAGACTGTGAACATTTCCCCATCTCCTCCATTTGCGCTGCTCGTCCACCTGTTGAGCACAAAGTTGGTCACGTGCCCTCCCACCCACCTTTGCCCTTCCTTCACCTCCCCGTTAGCAGCTTATCGACACCATCACACCCAGTAAATATTGTTGAGATAAATTTTGAAGGGCCTCGGCAGACGTGAAATATCTGTCACTAACATCACCGCCATTACCCTGATTACAGGAATCACAACAACTGTCATCACTGCTATGATTACCTATGATTACCTTGACTTCTACAGGTACAGGTGTTTCGAAAAACCAGTGTAAGACACAGTGAGAAAACTAATGTAATTCGATACGAGCGTGTTGTGAATACCGCTGCAACTCATTACAGGTGCAAGTCCTGTCCTCACTTTATCTCTGCCTCGCCTTCTCCTTCCCACTCTCTATCTTTCTCTCTCTCTTTCTCTCCAAAGTCAAAGTCAAGTGTCTTTCTCACCAACGTCCGCCTTCTCAATTTTCAACTCAGCATCTGCTTCTCGCTACCCTGTTAGCCCACCCTCTTTCATTGTCCTTCTCCCCACCCTGTCTCCAATGTCCGCCTTCTCCACGTTCAGCTCAGTATATGCTTCACTCTACCCTACTACCCTACTCCACTAGCCCACCCCTAATCCTGGACATTGGTTAACTCCAATCCTCTTTCCGAGCCCCTAGTCCAGAAATGAGTCTTTACCTGTCCTTACCCTACATTATACACCCCACGAATGGCTCGGTAGGTTCTATGGGTACCTCTATGCAGGGAGAAGTGAAGAATTCATGTAACGGGTACAGGTGGGTACTCACATAAATCTCATCCTCGGCGTAGCGGCTCTCCAGCACGTCGAGCACGGAGTCCACTGTCAGGTGAGAGAGGGTCGACAGGTCGCTTCTGACGGAGGTGTCGCGGCCGCTGCTGTAGCTGTCCTCATCGTCATCGCCATAGTCTGCCAGCGGTATGTCCATTCTTACGTCCATACAGTGCTGCTACCTGCAACAGGATCGATCAAAGAAAAAATGAAAGAAGAAAGAAGGACAACTAATTTTCTGAGACTAAAATGTCCGAGACATTAAATGCTTCAACTATGCGGTGGCACCGGAAAGGTTACCAGTCGTTGAGTTGATCTCAATGACAACAAGAACATCGACCCTGGTACCCAACAGTTGGACCTTCTGCGTTCGGAGACCATCAGCATATTGAAGTAGACTTAACCCTTCCCTGAGTCCAAGGTGTCACAGGAGACACAGGCCTCAGTACAGAGGAGGGACAACCCTCTCATGACCATACAAAAGCTGCTTCACACTTGACATGCCGCGTGCCCTGTACAATCAGGTGTTGCAACTACTGGAGGACAGGAAGACCTAACAACGCCGAAGGGAGACACTACTAAACTGATGGAGATTCGTATGAGACTAGACCCATGACCAGTAAAGGAAGCTGTATCACTTTACAGCAGACTTGCCGAAGCCGTATGGTCTCTCAAAGACACAGAAGGAAGATATGTTTCTCCGATCCATTGTTGTATACAAAGTATCCATCACATATGAGATCGTTAACCCAAACAATCTTTTCATGAAGGATTTTGAGGAGAAAGCCTGGGCTACACTTCACTTGACTTCCTTCATACGAGGAATGGATGGAGAACTTCAACACCTTCAACACGAAGTGCTCAACATTTTGGACTACCTCAAATGTACATGGAATTTACCTGGGAGCCTGAAGACCGCTCCCAGCCCTTCATTCACAAACCCCCGAGGCGTGGATGTCCCCATCTCGTACCTCAAAGGTGTCACAGAAGCCATTTTCATACGATCATGTAAAACTGAAGTCAGTGTCCATGTCAAGGTGTGTAACACCATTCGCACTACAGTGGCACCCAAAGACAAGACTGACAAGCTGTAGGAGTCAGGGACCATCTATCACACCCAGGGCCATCATTGTCACCAAGCTTATGTGCGGGAAATGGAGGAAATAAAACTAAAAGTAGGAATGTAAGAACATCGAAGGGAGTCCTCGCCGCTGGAGGAAGATTTGCAGTATAACGGGTGTGTCCTCTTCCCGGATGATGCCACCATTTTGAACCGCGAAGCTCGGGGGTTCCAGAAGGTTAGAGGGTGGATGAAGCCATTTACACTGGGACTGCCAAGCCTTTTCTCAATATAGAACAACTGCCTGCAGTCTACAACAGTCTTATTTAGTCAAGGGACCTGACCATCTCAAAGCCTACAACAGTCACGTGCTCTCATTGCTGAAGAAGGCCTGTCGATAAATGTAGAAAGCTCCAATGAATTCTTAATCTTGAGTGTGAGGGTTTCAGTTTCCCTTTCCCACGATATCAAAGATATTTAATATATCAAAGGCAAACAACACAAGAAATGTCAAGACCGCGTTTCTCAGAGAGACATGAACTGTTGTCATGCTGTGGGTGAGTCGCATGTGCATGATACACTTTTATTTTTAACTTACTGTAACTAGAACACCTTCCCATGTTTAAATTGCCCACTGGGACCAATGAAGTTGATCGTTGTCATTGTCATCATTGTCATTGTCATCATTATCATTGTGATCATTGTCATTGTCATTGTCACACACAGGGGACAGGAGTACAAGTTGTTTAGGACTGTAACAAGGTGGTTACAAGAGACAGTAAGACTGGAAACTCTACATGTTCGATAATTGTTCTCGCTCATTGTCACCTGCGACGAGCAGCCTGCACACCTACAAAATAAATCACTGGCAAGCGGCCCTGCATGTTGTGTTCACAATGAAATAAAACCCTCCCTGTGTCAGTCGTCGGCCTCGCCAGCCCCCAGCGGTGTTTATTTTCTTTGTTACCTGCTCACCGATAAGTTTGTCTGTCAAAATATCAGGTAAGTTCAACAGCAGAAAGACCAACAGGATGTCGGTGCGACAACTTACCGTTAACTTCACTTATGGCGCTTGCCGCCCGTTGTTCTCAGTCATGACGATGAGGCCTGATGTAGACTGTAATAACCAAACACCAACAACACTTTGTACAACAGACGTGGCGACTGTGTTCACCTGTGTATCCGATAAGAACTGACTTGATTGACTCCGACTCTCCCCCAGGTAGTGTGTGTGTGCGCCGGTGTTACACGCATGAAGTGTACTGGAACAGAAAACTTCCTGAACGATTCACGCGCTGTGCGTCACAAGTGGGTGCGACAACTCGACAATGCACCCCCAGACCCTCCCACCCCACACCCCACACCCCACACCCCACCCCTGTAGCCTTATGACGGCCCCCACTCTTCAGCGGCGGGACCAACGAGGACATGAGTTATATTTAGGATCTGCTCCTCAGGTAAGTGTCCTCGGAGCTTTTCTTGTCTTTTTATTTTTGCGGCAGCTTTTTTCTCTCTGACTTTGTCACAGGTGTGATAAGTTCTAATCAATGACCACACCTCATCACCAAGTTCCTTCATCTGGTCGTGGACGAGCTCCCACCCCTATCCTCTACGTGGCCACTCATCTAACGGGTATAAGGTATAATATTCACTTGAATTAATGATAGAATTTATATTCCCTTTCAACACATAAACATTCACATTAATTTAGAAGCCGAGAAGGCAATTTTACGAGGAAGAAAAGTAGAGAGCATGAAGGTGTGTTTGCTGTCCATACACAGGTCCTCAGGGCTTTCATCATACAAAGACACCCACCTGGCATCTATAGGCGGGGAAACGGATATCAGGAATATCAACCCTTTACACTAGAGTTTGTGTACACGATATCTTCTTCCTCCTTCTACACACGAATATGTTTAAAATTAGACAAATAATCTCTATACGTTTTTCAAGTTTCGACTCCGTCTGTGATCACATATCCTTCTAGTATTTATCCACCCATCTATCTCCTCATTTCTTGGTAAAGGCTTCGTTTCAGCTCGCCACACCTTAAAATACTTGAACAGCTTGTGTGAATTTCAGCAAACAATAGCAAAAACAGAGCAGTGATCATATGATTGACAGCTTCATCCGTTCAAATACCCGAGGGATAAATAATATCTCAAGATTTAACACCTTATAAAACACAACCAGTGAGTAATATGCGCACCTGAGGCTAAGCACACCTGTAGAAGGGACTGTATAGTTTAGCATGCGGAATGTTAACAGGTACACAGGACAGGTGTGAGACACCAGGAGTCGATTGGTACCCGATTGTCGTGTCTCATCTCATGAATATCCAACCCCACCTTACTGTACCTGAACTTGGGCCACTATAGCAAAGTCTGGTGTCTACAGAGTAGACACTATATCAATGTTTATTGTCTATAGTGAACCTCAGTCATTATATCAATGTTTATTGTCTGCAGAGTAAACAAAAGGCCACTTAACAGAAACAAATACAAAACGCAGCAAGAGATAGTTCTGAAGTTAAGGACCCACACAAGTAGCGAAGTGTTTATATATATAATTATTAAATAATCCCTGTCTTGACTATGAAATAATAGTCACGAGTCTCCCTCTCTCTCTCTCTCTCGGAGGTATAAAGAAATACCTATACATATATAGAGTCAGGACTGTTTGGAAAGAGTATGCCCTGTACCTAGGTTCAAATTCTATGAAGATGTCCATTTGCCTGTAGATTGTTGTTCGACATGCTGTTCTTTATAGTAAACATGTTTGAATCTCCTCCATGTCATAATGACTGTCACTGGCATTAACGATGCCGTATGTCTGTGTGTGTGCGTGCCTGTGCTCGTGTGTGTGTGCGCGTGCTCGTGTGTGTGTGTGACAGTACAGCGTTCTAGAAAAGACACAGGTAAGTTACAGGTGTGCACTACTGTCGCGCCATGACACCAGGCCATGTGACACCGCGGGATATAACTCGTCAAGCATCACTAAGCAGCTGCTCAGTGTACGTGTACCTGGGTAGTAGACAAGGACATGGCCGGGTGCTCACATCAGTTTCTTGCCCTTTGTCGAATTAAAGGCCAGTTATTTCCCCCGCAGCAACCTAAGACAAAATGTTTAGTGTAGGTCTGTGTTTCAAGCACATTCAGGTGGATCACTCAGCCACCCGGGTGTCCAAGCTCTTCACATTTACAATTCAATGTTTGTTAACTTTACAAGGCAATCGTTAGAGCAGACCTCTTGGTTCTTAAAACCACTCAACCACGTGACATCACTTCCCAAAAGCCCATTTAATTTAATACTTTTGCTCTAGTTTTATTTGTGAGGTCGTGTATGTCTTGGGGTCTTTAGAACTGGAAAGCACTTACTGGGGTGGTATGTTCAGTTTGTGTCTGCCGCACTTCTTCCTGGTTCTCCTTTGTCCATAAGAGTACAATGCTGACGTAGGGCGACAGCCACGCCCAGCACGGAGTCCAAAATGTAGGATAGTACAGGATAGTACAGCAGTGAATGGCGAGAGCTGGAAGACCTTTATACTAACCTATTCCTGTCTGCATCCTTGTCTTTCTTTCTTCATTTCATATCAACAGCACTTCGACAGTGACAGTATGAAGCAAATCCAAGAGAAGAAGAAACCGAGGAAGACCTCAGTGAATAAAGACTTGGACTGAGTACCTGATGGTTGTTGACTAAAACTTTGTTTGCATTCTGTCGTCTGTCACAAAAAGGTGAGAAAAGACCGAAAAACTTTCAACATTTGATGTCGGACACCATACTGATCTACAAGCTTGTGATGAAAATGAACACTTTGTGCAACTTTCTGATATTCTCTGAGATCTTTCGACTAGAAATAAAACCGACAAAAACTTTGGGGATCACTTGGAGGAAGGCTTATTAATTTCCTTTTGTCGACTTCTATTTTCGAGTTGAATGACTTTGCATATTGATTCTACTGGCTCCCCATTCAATCAAGTGTTTTGTACTTCCACATGGGTTAGGATTAATCTAATATGTAAGAGGCAATTCATAAAACGAGCTCTTGTGAGGAGTTTAACCCCAAAAAGAAACACAAATTGCAAGTCAAGAAATGGGTACTTTTTTCAAACCATCTTTGAAGGACAGGGTGGGTCCATATATTTTTCTGACTGGATAAAGCTCAGAGCAAGATAATGTAAACACATCCTTCTTTTCTTGACATACCCACCCAGAAATATCACCATGCACTGAAAGGGGTTAAACCAAGACCATTTCAAGCACAGACACACCCAAATAAATTATGATCTCATCTCTTCCATTGGCCCTCACATCCCTATGTCCAATCCTGGCGTTTGTGTTTTTCTCTTGTTTCCGTACATGTCGATATTTGTAAGCCCTTATCTAGAGAATCTGGGAAAATTTTGCCTTACATTGCCTTTTATCCAATCATTAGAAAAAGTCGTCCCCTCCCCTACCACTACCACCACCACCACCACTACCACCACTAGACCTTTAAAGAGCACTAAAGTCGTTAAGTAGAGTCTACCTGTTAATATCCTCACTTCACCTCTTCCTCCCAAAGAGCAATGAAAATGTAAAGATTGTGGTCTTGACTTTGCTTTTCATCAGATAAGTGTGTGAACAAAGGGAAAGGGAATGTCCCCTGAAGTCCCCCAGGTATATCTGAATGTAGAGATGGAGTTCGATAACCTGCTCTAGACCGCTGTAAGCAGCATCGTGGGGAACCAACAAGAAGGTGGCAAGATTTTTTTTAATTCCTATAAAACTGTCAGTGAATGCAACACCTTAAGTTGTTATAATAAATTTAAATTAAAGCTCTATGATTATTCTGTGGTGCACGGTGATTTTGTATCATGCTGCCACCACGCGAGAAAGAAACACAATATTGAGAGCTTATCAGTGATTAACATAATATTTCCATTAACATGTTTTTTGGACAGCTTTTTTTTCTCTCCACCCATCCCACACACGAGCAGTTCTATGGTTTGTAGTATAGTCGGCATCAGACTGCATGCTATTGTACTGCGGCTCCAACCTCGGTGTGAAGCTTGACTTGTAAACAGGTGAATGGCTTGACTCCGCCTCTTGTAGTTGCACAGGTGATAGCTGTGGTGTGGAGAACATGATTATGTAGACTTGATGTCAACCCTGGGTGTGCATGACCTCGCATAGTTGCCACCCCTTGACAGCTCAACTTCCTGGTGAGCCAGCAGTCAGTATGTCTACCCGTCATGCCTCAGCGGCTCGGCAGGTTCACCCGATCTTACCCAGGTTAGTACCTGTCTCCGCGCGACACCTACCTGAGCTGTGATTGCGATGCATCATGAAACTGAAGTCACGTGACTAGTGCCTGCTTCATGCTGTATGTCAGCCTCGGCGACAGGAAGCAAACACCATGAACTGAGAGCGAAACATGTCTTCAGTTATGTGTGTCAAGTCCGTTCACCAGCACTACCAGTTCTGTTACAAAATGATTTAACAGTTGTTTAGGGGATCACCATCCATTTAAAGTAGGGATGGGGAAAGCAGACAGCCGCTTGGTTAGAGTTCTGGCGTCCAAACTGAGAAGCATATCGGTTCGATACCCGTGTAGGAGCTCATTTTCCCACTAGTTAGTAATTCATTGACAGTAGGCAACACTACACACATTCACACACATCCCACATCCACACACAAGCACACAATAGTGCAGTGTATAATCTGGGGTCATCTTTAGCAAAGGATGACAGGGTCTTTTTCCATACAACACTAGACATCATAATATTTCTCTCTCCCTCCTCTGTCTTCTGTTTATTTCCTCTTGCTTTTTTGCACCAGGGTTTATTTATTTTGCGTAGCCATTTCAATGCCTTTCGTGCGAAAAGATGGCATTCACAAGACTGTGTTTATGTCACAATGAATTGTATTGTCTCACACGCATACCATTCTTCTGATTCTTTCAGACCGACCTACAAAAAATAAACTTTGCCCATGTATATAGTGGCAAGGTAGTCACTGTGAGGCGCACACAGACTCACATCCCTTCCACCCCTCACCCGAAGAGTGAGTGAGTGATATTTATAAGTAGCTGGGGTAGATATTTCAATTCACGCTGTGTACGGTGACAAACCCTTCCCCACATATCTTCTCACACCATCAGGCTGCACTGTGATGTGCTGTTTATTAATCACTTCTATTGTTAAAAATGGTCTGTGTGCGCGTGTGTGTGTGTCTGTGTGAAGTCTATAAGTGCACTGCGAAAAGCCTGAATATGTTGACACGAATGTGTAGAGAGGAGTTTGAACCTTCGGACCTACGACCCCCGGGACCTGCTTACCTAGTCGTTTTGTCGTTTGATGTTATTTCCTGCTTAGCTTGCATGGCCAGACTGTCATCAGATGGTGTGATGATAGCAAGTATCGGGATGGGCTGAGGGAGGCGATCACAAAGTGAACTTTAATGTGTGGTGACGTGGTGCAGACAGGTGAGCACACCTCAGCACACCAGGTGGATGTCATGTAATCGCCGTCCACTCCCCTGCCATTGTCAGTGCCTCTTAGCCAACTGTATTAGCTGAAATCACATTTTAAGATTATTTTTGGCAACGTGTTGGTTTTTAACTCAGCCAGCTGTACAGTCCTGTACAAGTTCGTGGTCATCAGTCTGCTTCAGTTATCCTGCTCACCGTGTGATGGCGAAACTATTTTACATGTCAGCCAAGCGGAGAAAAAGTGTTTATACTAAATGACCAATAAATCTTTTACATTATATGTGCTGACCAGCATCGCGTTGGTTTCCGAAATTAGTTGAAATCCAACAAATATTTCCCATCATCCTGATTTCTACCTCCGCCGCTGTGTGCGAGACTGACCGCGAGAATTTCATGAAGCATGTTCTCATTGTACACAAATGATTTCAAACATCAACTGAAATATACGCTTGAGAGTGCTAATCAAGTTGTTACTCACAACATATACCAAAGTTTTTATTTCTTTTTTACAAACACTCGTGAGTTAGGCTGTTGGGGATAAGGCGGTATTAAACATCTCGACAAACATTCCTGGATGACGTGTGCAGTTCCGACTGTCGAGGGCTCTTGTCCTATCTGATCGGAGCTGAGCCCATCTCAAGACAAAGAGGAAGCCCTCCACTCCCCCATATGGCTGAGAGTATATCCTAGAAAAGAAGAATGTCTATATGTATAAATATACTTTTCAGGATACCCGGGTTCCGCTACATTGATTTATATCATTAACTCCTCCAGCTGTCATTTTATTGTCATCTTTTTTGCTGATTTATTTGAGTCAACTCAGTCAACCCAGCGTCAGTAGAGTCAGCATATAACTCAGACACTTGTACTTTTGATGTTGCTTCCCAGTTCGAAAGGTGATGTTCGGCGACGGTTGCTCGAGGATTTAATTAAAGCAATCACGTGACTCTCTCTCTCTCTCCACCCAACCCCCCCCCCCCCCTTGCTCTCGTCGTGACCGTCGCAAATTGCGAAATAGGAAGCTGACCACGTTTGTTCTGTGTGACAGATGAATGTCAAAGTTTTGTCTGTGTTAGAAATCGATTTGGAGACAACGGTAAGATCTTAGAACGGAGAAAGCAAACATCAAAAACAAACATTCTCCGGTATACGGCGGCAAGAAACATATTAACTTTTAACTGAGATATGATCGGTATGAATCTTCTTGCCAAATATGGCGAGGAGTGGACTAACGACGTTTATTTGCATTAAAGCAAATAAATCTGAGGCTTGTTTCTTAAATTGTTGACTCTCGGTTTTATTTGTGGTCTTTCCTGTGAGATTTTATCTACGCGGTTTTAAAAGTCAAATGTAATAATAATTGCAAGAATTGTCCGCTAGGGCAATAACTCACCCAACCACCCACCAAACACACACACCCACATACACACATACACACCCATTATCACACCCACATAAACACACACTATCACACCCACAATCGCCACACTTTGCTCTATCTGTAAGATAACCCGATATAAAAAGGATACAAAAAATATATTTTTTAAACCTGTCTGGGGCGCTCAGTAGTCTGTTGGTTGGTGTTCTCAACTATAGAGCATAAGGTCTCTGGTTAGAGACCCGCTCGGGACTGACTAGGATAGCTGCCAGAAGAAATTGATATGTGTGATTTACGAGGGGAGGCAGTGTTTAATGTTGGTGGACAGAAAGGGTTGAGCTCCGCCTTTCACAAACCGCGGTTAACCCCCTACAGCTGACTGCTTCTACTGCTACTCTATGCCCCGTGAAATTTTAAATCTTGATGAATCTGAGGTCTTAGTTTCCTAGCTCAATTCTAAAAATTGTAATCCCCTCCCTCCCTACCTCCCCCACACACATGTACAGAGAAGTTATCCTGGTTTACCACATTGACCAGTTCCTTTGACCATTAATTCCTCCTTTACTGAGATAAACCCCCACAATCACCAGAGACTGATCACTTTCAAATGGCGCACATACATGTCCTCAGAGTGGGAGATGGTGGGAGAGAACTTTATCAGCGACCTATGAAACATGAAGAGTGCTGATACTTTCTGCCCTTATCTAAGCTTCTCACCATTTGTAATTTAATCGGTGGTCTGACCATGCAAACAACCTTATCTAGAAATTACTACCATTATTTCCTTCTGATACCGAGTGAGCTGGTAAAGTAAATATTTGCATTGTGATGATCTAAACTGTCGTTGGCAAGACCTGGACTCTGTCGCAAGTTGGGTGTGCAAGGACAACACATCTCTTGAAAGTAGACTTTGGATTGTGTTCTCATTACTGTTGTGAAGATGAATTGTATTTGATGAAATCAAGAAGAAGGATACCACCATATTGTCCTCACAGCTGTGTTCTTTTGTCTTGGAATATCAACCTTCTCCATCTCCTTTCCTCGAAACCCCAATGACGCCATCACAACTACAACTAGTGAAAGTTTGGACTTCTCCGTCTCTCGCTCCCTTTCACATAAACCCAAAACCGAAGTTGTAAATGATTAATAAAATCGATGATTACATCAAAAAGTGTGACAGAGATTGAATATCAGATAATATGCATGCATCTCCCTTTTACGATGCATGAAAATGAAGATGATGACAACGGTGGTAATGGAGGAGGATGTGGTAATGGTGGTCTAACTTTAATTTTCCTGAAAATGTCGCCATTAGACTACTTCCTGCAGGTGCTTCTTGTCACGCAGGGAGGTTAGCAAGAGCATAAAGCCATTCCCTAGTTTATGATCATCTCTGTGTGGACTTGCTGAACTCTGACGGCCATCACAACGAGAGTCGTGACGAGGGCAATGAGCTGCTTTGTTGTCCACTCCACAATGAGTCCTGCGAGTCAACCGTAAAGATCTTCAGACACACCACCAACGCCCCCGACTACGAGCCAATAAGGATCTTGACAAGCCCTGCTGCACTGAAGGTCTGGAGAAACAAATTTATCCCTCATGCAGCTCATACAACGAAAGATTTCGTGCATGGGGCTCAGGTCCCTAGTATAATAGACTGTATTATAGGGGTTTCCATACATCTTCTATTGTGTTAACTCATGTTCAGGAAAGCTTCCAACATAAAGGTGTAGCTCAGCGTCACACTGCTAACTTGTCACAACCAATATGTCGTACTATATGTACAAGTGTGCTGTATGTCGTACTATATGTACAACCCTACACAAAGAAAAGATAACACGGCTTGAAACTTTCGCTAATTAACATGTTGGCATACAGTGCACGCAGTTACATACTCAAGCTCGGCATGGTTCTGATCTCATCCTACGCGGATTTTATCTGTGTATGTTTTTTTCTTCTTTTTATTAGCGCAGAGGTGAGACGGGACGACAGGCGTGCGGGAGATGTGATCAACGATACGACAGGAGGATGGAGAGACAGATGCGGTGGTTGATCACTGCTCACGACTTGAGGCTGATACTTGTAGAATAATACAGTCGTGTCATTTAGTTAAACTTGATTAAACATAAGTTTGGAACAGACCATTATTATTATTATCATCATTTGCTTTTTCATCATCACGAGCGTTGACTCGCAACGTGGAGAGACTGAGACCAAAGACAGTATATAACATAATTTTTTTTTTTGTGAATTTGCAGTACGACAACAGCCACAATAAATACCAGAGACAAGTTGAGGTGCGTATATCTATGAGAGGGCATGGTGGTTACAACGACACTGTAGCACTGGAAGTACGGGTAGCACGGGTAGCACGGGTAGCACGGGTAGTACTGGGACCCCTTCTAGAGAAGCCGGATTGTCGTGTGAATTTCGCATAATCTGAATGTTGAATAAATCTTGTTTGTTGTACTTAGATTTACAGGCCTTGAAATCTTTTGTTCGGTAAAAAGCAGGTGTAGGTGTTCGTGATTCAAGTGACAAGGTTTGAAGTGACTGACGTGTGAACATTGAACAACGTTCCCCTGCATCGTTGCGTTAATGTCACTTACGGCTCTACAGATGTCCAGACTGGATAAAAACACCCCCCAAAACATATTCTGAATGTAGGAAATGAATATAATGTTAGGAAAAAAAAGACAAAGCGCTTAAGTATACACGAAAACACAGAACACTAAATGCCCCCTCTCCCAGGTAAAAAGTCTTTGCTCAAAAGTTCACCTGGCAAGTCTGATTTTGAATTTTCCGGACAGAAAATTGCACCTCTTAAAACTCTAACAATATACAATATCTATTCAATAAAATAATACTACTTTTTAATTTAAAAAATACAATCCAAAAACTTACAAAAAAATAATAATCAGGACATGACTCACCTCAACAGGTTTCACATGAAAAGATTACACCTTTTATCGGTCTGGTTGGGACTTAAAAACCTACACTGGAGAAAACGTTTGGGTTTTCTTTCCGTCACAGTCAATGACAGACATCAGACAGCAAAAATTTATTCTTTTCATTCCTCATTCTTAATTTTCCACATTTACACGAGTGAAGCCCCTCGGTGACCCCGTCACATCAAAGCAAACACGGTCGTTACGAGACACGCGCCCCTACACACACCCACGCACTCCCACACAAAACACTTGTCATCCACCCATAAATTTATTTTTAAAATATAGACAGCAGGTTTATTACAGGTAACATAGGTAGAAATCATTATGTCCCAAATGTCACCCACCTGTCCCGTCCCCCAGGTGCTGTGTTCGCATTTCAGGAGAAAATGCTGAAATATTTTAACAGTTTTAATTGACTATTTTTATAACAAACATGTTGACAGCTGAAATATTGTATTCTTCAAAACTTTCTTCATTCTGCCTAAGTGCTGTCTGCTGTCTAGTTTTTAATACTTCTTAGTGTAATTTAATTCTTAAAATGTCATGACTAAGAAAAGTAATATAAATCAATATCCCCGCTTGTTCTGTCTGACAAAACATAATTCCAACAGACGCACGAGTCATAGCAAAGAACTAGATAACTAATGATGAAATGATTGTAAAAAGTTTATTAATAAATTCGTTTATCGGCTATAATGATAATGGTGTCACATGGTAGCCTCTGCTCACTGACTCGAATAATCTGTTTTAAGCATTCTGATGTAATGGGGAAAGGGAAACAACCACATAGTGGTCGGACAACCGTGTTGTATACACAAATATCTACACAAAGACCTTCAACTCACCATAAAATACTTTGCTCCACAAAAGGGTAACAAAGTGTGCCATCAAAGAGTTAGTCATGCTGGAAACAAGCTCGCACACATCAGTCTAATCATGTTATCTTCCTCTTTGTCCCCCTCAGTGCTACCTCAGGGCACCTGTGGTGTAGGGGTCAAAACACTCGCTTGTCAGCACTTCAGTGAGAAACTCAGGGTTCGGATCTCATCTCGTTACGCTCTGAATGTGACACTTGTCCGCAGGGTTGGGAGTTTTTTCCCGTTTTCCTCCTTTCCCCCTCCCACCATCCCATAGTGTAAAAAGTACATCAAGGTGGAAGCCCTTTCCTGCCAACAGATGCACATCCCGCAGAGTTTTGAAAAGGCATGAGCTCAGAGAATTTAGCAGTGAAATACAGCAATGTATGCATGAATCTAAAGGAGGCAGTTATTTGATATTTCAAATACCAGGCGGCAGGAATCCTTTGGGTGTACTACATTGCTTGGTTTTCCTATGTATATTTATATCATACTTGTTTACAATTACAGCAAACGTGGGATAGTGTGCTAACTTCTTCTGGGCATCAGATCAAGAAAAAGAAATCTGGTTTTTTGTAGATTACATTATAGTTAAAAGAATATTGCTACATCTGGGGAAAGACAAATGACCAACTTTATTAATCCCAGTGGATAATCCCAGCTTGGGAAGTGTGCCCAGTTACAAATGTTACAAAACTAAGGACAAAACAAATGCTGATTACAAGATAAGGCAAGTGGTGCATCACAGAAAACTTTAAATCATGCCATCTTACATTCCGACCGTTCTTAAGAATTCTCAGGAATTTCTGAATTTTATCATGATTTCTTTGTATATCGCACAGTTTGCTGGACACTTGTTGATGTGATGATGGTGAAAACCACACAGCTGTCAGCAACATTGTGTATATCACATGACCATTATCTTATCGTTCTAAGGACAAAAAAAATAGTCATTATATGCTTCTAACATCAAGGAAATCCATCAAAGGCTCATTGTTCAAGAAGCGCTTGTAGTTGTCCAAGAAGTGCCTCACGATCTGCACAGGAAGAGAATACAAATTAATGTTAGAACTCTTGTTGTTAGTGGTGATCGCCTGTGCCAATCTACATGTAATCGTTTTCAGGAGTCGTCAGTGAAATCATTTTAAGATTATTATCATGTGCTGGTCAAAATCCAAATGGAGGTGTTAGCATAGTGATTGGAAGAAGAAAGGCTTCCGGAGAAGGCATTAAATATGCAGGAACCAGGATGTATAAACGTCCAAGCGGAGTAGGTGTAAGGGATGGAGGAAAGGAGAGAAGAGCAAAATGCAACGAGGAATAAAGTAAAGGGTCAAACAGGGATGCTGACAAAGAAAAAACAAAGACAAAGACTACTTTTGTTTTAGCAGTACAGGCACCTGCGATTTCGTATGGGTGTTGCAATCCATGGCTACATGTGGTGTGATTATAACATTTGGCTCTTTCCACAGCGGACTGTCGGCGGGTAGAGGCTCGACAGAAAACACATCGAGAACCGCCTTCGAGATCCATCTCGATCTGCAGACAAACGAACAGATAGCGGAAACAGCTGCAATATAATTTACTTGTGAGTTAAAGATATATATAAAGATACAAATATATATATACACATATATAAGCTATATAAATCTGCTCATTGATATTATTATTTGTTACTTAATACCGAACTGCTGACATCAAAACTTTTCTATTAAGACGGCGGTTTGAGTATCAAGCGAATGACACCACAGATGCATGCACTCGCACACACACACGTACACACGTATACATAGTAATCTGACAAACGCGCGCAAATAGAACGCTTTACCTTATTGCTTTGATAACAGATTCTTCAGATATCAAATCGCCTCTTCCAACATTAATGAAAACTGGCTTCTGTGTCAGAAGGAAAAGACAAGATATAAATAATCGTTCAATACTAGGCATTTCAATACACATTCAGAGACCAGTCAGCAATATCACTTCTGCTCTTGTCTTTCAATTTACACACACATATACCTCGTCTTCCTCAGCACCGATTCTTCACAATTAGGCATCCTTTGTTACCATAGTAACTATACATTCGCTAGCGAAAACCGTGAAATTAGAAACCCTAAGCTTTAAAACCTGCCTGTGCTAAGGACTTGCTTTGCCGTTGACCTCTGATCTCTCAAAGTCCATCTGTATTTTGGACATTTTAACTTTCTTTCTGTTTCACAAAATAGGGTAAGAGCAACAGCATTTACGGAAGGGGTAAGTTATAGGCAATGCTAGATAGCACATAATTATGTGCTTTCTTTTGCCTGATTATATATATATCAGAAAGACAGAGGCAGAAAAAGAAGGAGAAAGGCAGAGAAAACGTCCTAAATCTCGCCAGGTGTAATACCTTTTCTTTGCACACCTGTAACCTGTCGTTATCCAACAGACTGACTGTCTGTCGGCTGGACGGGAGACAGCTCACAATGACATCTGCTTCGGCCAGAGCCATCTCCAACTGCTCAGAAGTCCTGTGTCAATATTTAATGAAATAAAAATATAAAATATTGGTGAAACAAACGCTTTGACCTGCCCGAAATTCTCTTGTGGCTAAAGATTAAGATTAGAAAAAAAATTGTCCTACCAGTACACGTCGACATGTGGCGACCCCTGTCCACTTGTCACTGCTGAGCGGGTGACACCATGCACAGTCATCTCAAACGCCTTGCATAGTCTTGCAACTGTAGCATGACACAGAAGAGAGGGAATGTGTGCAGGAAGTTACAGTATCGAACTTTATATTTTGCTTGAACATTTACATTTCAGAAGCTACTTCACAAATGAGAATTATTAACTCTGACTTGCATAACAGCTGCAGTTTCACAACACATGCCAAATGACAAGCAATCTGGCATATACTGGTCTATAAGTTTACACTTCTTAAGAAGTAGCAATAGTTTTGGCCATTGCATGAGTAAGAAAAATCTCCAATTAAATGACTAACCGAAGTATATCTGCTAAGGGAAAGAACGAAGTGCTCTAGCGCTTGACAATAGACACAATGCAAACCCTGACCTTTCAAAGGGGATCTTTTACAATTATTACAAATTTTTTGTTTTATTCATATGTCTAGTCCAAAATTTAAATGTTGCACAATGGATTTATTTAAGTCCTATATACGGTTATATGGGTGGGGGTTATGTGCAACAGCAGCGAGTTAGCCATCAAACGCACCACAGCAGCGAGTTAACCATCAAGGGGTAACCCACCACGCAAGCCAATGTTTCCCACTCCCAGCACGACTACTGTGGCCCCACTCAAGGACTCAGTCTGGCTGCTTCTTCTGGAACAAAATAAAACAAGAAGCAAGCTGTATAGGCGATCCAATAGGACCCATACCTTGGGTACAAATGACAGGGTACCCATTCATTTTATCCGACGAGGTCATTGACGTTTGAAGAAAACGTTGATTTCATCTATTCAGCCCGCACTACGATAGCAATACTGTACACGGGTCCTCAGTCCAGGCAAGTGAGTGGATGATATTTTAACTGATTGCAGACTAAGTTTTACAACTTTTTAAGGCCGATAATGGGAAACTCATTAGTGACATTAGCTTTTGTCTTAACCAGCCTGGGCGAATTAAGCAAGTTCAGTCCGCAAGCGGACGGGTGGACGGACGGACGGAATGACAAACAGATAAACAACTGAAAACGGGAACAGAGCGAGGGTACTATAGACTGCACCTAAATCCAAGAAAACGTGTTAGGAACAGAGCGTCGGCATTGCTGTCTATGCATGTGACTGTCCCGGGGACAACCTCACTTTAACCGGGACTTCCTCACCTGTTCCACACTGCCGCCCGCTGCTGGTCATAGAACTCGATGAAATGTCGTCTGGAGCAGAGGATCTGGCCAATGACGTACTCAGCAACAGCCGCTGCGTTGATGTGTGGCGCCCAGGTCAAGACAAAGCGGGAATCTGACTGGAACATCGGGTCAAAGGTCAGCTCTTTCTCTCTCACACACTCTCTCTCTTTCTCTTGTTTTTCTCTCCCTTTAATCTGTCTTTCCTTCTAACTTCTGAAAGCATTTACGAGGACATTAAATGTGGTTGCTACACTGAAGGTCTACAAAAGAAGATTAAATGCACTTACTTTAGATACTTCCAGATATCTCTTCAGCTTGTCTAACCCTGAATGCAAGCGAAAAAGACGTTATCGTTTCATTTTTGTTAGCAGTTCACATCTTATTTCCGTCTATCTTTTTTCAGCAATAAAGAAGAATTCATCCACGCCCCAGTTATTCGGAGATTATTTTGTTATTTTGTTTGTTTTTAGTTGTAGGAGGGTGGATCTTTAAGAATAGACGAAAAAGGTATATACGGCCCTGCTGTGTACATAGTGACCAGATAGTCTCTAGAATATTAATCTTAATACTGCATGTACCTGCTGCCAGGGTGTGCAGCCAGCGTAGATTAGGCAGATGAATTCCAGCTTTAGCCAGCCCTAGTAAAAATACCGGAAAGCATACCAGTACTTCAATCTCTTCTGGATTTCCAAGGTCTTCAGGTTTGCAGATGGAAACTGAAAAAGGAAAATGAGTAATCGACTAAATCCATCATTAGTTTGTACACGGATGCATGCAAATGATGATGATGATGATGATGATGAATACGCACGCATACCACAAAGGTAAACGTTTATTCAAATTTCTAAATAAATCAGTAAACTTTTTCAAATAATCCTACGTAAATACAGTTAAAGTCACTTTGAGTGTAATGTTATATAATTCTTTAAATGTCTAGGTAATCTGGCTGAGTTGGCTTACTGCACGGTGGACAGCGAGTTTAAAGTTTATTATATAAGTCCTAATCAGCTAAGCAGCCTCGAGTCTAAGCGCCTAATTTCTCTTGTCACATGTTTTGCTTCTTGACTGGGATGTATTAAGAAGATTAGACATTTTCTTACAGATATCTTGTAGTGGAATTGGTCTGATTTTTAACTCCGGTGCGAGCTTTCGAAAAATCTCAGTGAAGCAGCTGTGTCCCGGCTCCACAACGTGTATCACAGGCGTTGATGAAGTCATACTTCTAAAAATAAAAAAAAGACAGACAAGGATAGAATTCAGCACTGCGTGCAGCAAAGGTTTAATAATAATAACAACAACCCGAAAGAAAGAGAAATATGTGGAAGAGGGAACATTCTGAGAGCAAGCTGATTTTAGTTTCTGTTGTGTTCGACGATGAAACTACAACACAAGTAACAGCACAGACAAATAAATTCTGTCTGCATAGAACCTTAAAAACGTTCACTTGTTTTTTTACCTTCTAATTCTTTCTAACTTACAATCTGATTTGTGTATGAACATACCGGATACTTTACCGAGACCAGCTTATTTCTCTGTACTTTCAGCAGTTAAAATCTCTCAAACACGTGCTGATTTACTGAGCAGGATGAAAATACCAGTAAATGTAATTCTCTGCGGGAAATAGCTGAAAATACATTTGTAAATGTGTGATGAGAATTGTCTATAATATCCTCAGTACCAAATGTAAACCTACAGTTAGGTTCTAACCAAACATTATTGCCTACATAGCTCTACGAGGCCTAACAAAGTTTTTAACTGATACAGATCGGCGAGCAGACTCCAAGCCCGGCCCAGAAATATTAATGTATTTATTTATTTTTAAACAACAATAAATGTCATACGTCTTGTTACTGTGATTACTAACCTAGCCCAGCGCCAGGAAGGCAATTGTGGGCAAGATAAAAACATTAAATGCGGTCACAGAGGTGTTTAAAGTGAATACAATCAAGCGGTGGAGGTAAGCCATGTCGTCTGCTCCGCTCGATGTGCTTGAGAGTTGTGTCCCTTATCGGCAGGTTCGATACAGATCAAAGTTGGATACATGCTGCATATGGGCTTGTCTAGGTCTTCTACAAGTTTGACAAGGACCTGAAAACCTCAACTGTATGATTGATATGGGTTTGTCTAGCTCTTCTACAAGCCAGGCGTGAGTTTCTATACTCGCATGCAGACTCAGTTTGAATCTGCTGACTGACCTACAAACACGACTCGTCAACAGACTCCAATGGCTGATCCGCTCTTAAAACAACTGCGAAACGCAGCGTAACCTTCTTTTTAAATTTACATGCAATTTGTATATTATAATCATCTTATCACAAATGGGGAATGACGAGGCTTACCCGACTGATCACTGCCTTCAGATCGACTGCTGACGAACGCTGATCCCAACTGCCGCCAGCGGAATTACCTCCCTTTAAATAAATTAACACTAACCCAACGCACAGCAACACATGGATTTACACCCCAAAGCGAATACTATCAGTTCCGGAATTTCTTTTAATTTTACTAAAGTGAAAAAAAAAATCTTTGACTCATGTCAAGGTACTGTGAGTAAAAAAATATATATATATATTTTAGGGCATTTTACAAGCCCTTGTATTAATTATGTCGTCTCCTGCCTCACGCAATTTGAGTTTGCTAACTCACCTACAAGCACCATTAATATATTCTCTTTTTCGATTTTAAAGCCTTTCATGCAAATGATGTAATGAATTGGAGGGATGGAGAAGGTGTGGGAGGAAGGTCAGTGTTATGTGGCGCCGCAGCAGTTAGAGGGTAACCTAGTCAAAGATAACTAATCTTTATTAACTTGACTATAGGAACCTTCACGAGATGTTATGAACTAGAACTCTTTGTTGAATTTTTTAAATTGCTTTACATTTTAGGTTTCCCAGCACTTGTTTTTCGCTGTACAGCAACATAGCCCAGATAACAGCCCTGCTTGTTTTATCTTTTTTTTTTTTCTTTTGTAAAGCAAATTGAGATCTCTGGTAGTCAGGGAATTTCTAAATGAATTATAATAATAAAGCTTGATCAGTCCAAACAAACATGGAATCAAATCAAATCAAATCAGACTTTATTGTTTGTCAAGGACACCCAAGACAGAAGTTTTTCTTTTTGCTCACAAGGGCATGCATACATACTCATACAATGGAGGGTACAATTTTTTAATTCAACTTTATGTATTGGATAACTTAGACTAAAGACAAAATCATCTTAAAGCCAAATATCCTTTAAACTCACTTTTATTTCACTGATCTCCTGGAGCAGCAAAGAGCTCACTAAGTAAATAAGTAATGTCATCAATGATGTACACACAAGATAGTGCTTGCACCTCTTTTATGTACACTTCATCAATAAGAAGAAAGACTAGCAAGACAATTACATATTTCTAGTATCAACAACATCCATCAAAGGCTCATTGTTCAAGAAGCGCTTGTAGTTGTCCAGGATATGCCTCGCGATCTGCACCCAAGGACATGCAAATCAATGTTACCTTAATATCATTATTATTAATGTAAATTGTGCTGCAAGTGTTAGTCATAGATTTTGTCCCATTAATATGTTCTGATTTCCTGT
Source organism: Pomacea maculata (assembly GCA_004794325.1). Lineage (NCBI taxonomy): Eukaryota > Metazoa > Mollusca > Gastropoda > Architaenioglossa > Ampullariidae > Pomacea > Pomacea maculata. The sequence continues at coordinate 481,774 of SRHC01003610.1, read as the reverse complement.
AAAATATTAAACAACATTTTGGGGTAGTCATACATGGGACAGGATGAAAAATAAAATTCTGGAGAAGGCATGATGGGCATGTGTTGGTAACAGAACAAGTCCTGCAAAGTCAGGAAGAAAGAGAAGGGATGGACTAAAAGGGTAATATGGAGAAAATAAGATGAGGACTACCTGTGTCTTGACAGAACAAGTACCTGTGATACAGTGAGCGTGTTGTAATCCATAGCGATGTGTGGTGTAATTACAACATTTGGCTCTTTCCACAGCGGATTGTCGGCGGGTAGTGGTTCCACAGCAAACACATCGAGAACCGCCTTCTTGATCCACTTTAATCTGCAGACAGAAGGAGACTGATACAAACTCACTGAGTAACAGCTGGAGTTTGCACAGTTAAGACAGTTTACCTTCAATGATATAAATAACAAAAACAGATTTGAAGAGACAGATCACGTTAGTGTTATTGATTCGTCACAATAAATATTAATGATAAATGATAAAAATATTTCAAATGCACCATTATTTATTTCTGTTGATATCAATCTCTTTTAACATTTTCAGTTAAAGTTACCACATCTCTGATATCTTTGTAAATCTACATTAATGCAAATGCTATCGGTTCAAAAAGAACTACCACACAATGAATTTTTTTTTAGACGGAGCTTCATGGTGCTTAGTGCTGTTTGGGCGACACGCATTGTCCATGCTCTAGAGCAGACCTGGGCAAACGCCGGCCCGCGGGCCGGATCCGGCCCGCCTCCTGTCTCTGACCGGCCCGCCCGCTGGCCGCCCACCAGTAAATATACTATATATACAGTATTGGGTAAAACTGAGTTAACTATATTAGTCCGGCCCTCTAGAACCATTCCAGTTTCTCATCCGGCCCCTTGGGAAAATTAATTGCCCACCCCTGCTCTAGAGACTAGACAATGAAAGGAATATAACTTTCTGTCTCACTCACACCCACACGTACACAGACAGATGCACCAAATAAATTAGACGGATTAATACCTCACTGCCTTGATAACAGATTCTTCAGACATCACATCGCCTCTTCCGACACTGATCAAAACAGGTTTCTGTGTGACAGAAAAAAAAACAGCAACAGATGAATAAATCAACAAACACTAGGGCATCCAAGTACAGGTTAAGGGGAATAACTCACAAATACTACGCTTGTAGGTTTACATTCAAGAGACGAGTGGTCCCCCATTAAAGGGTGGTTGAGTTTTCTTCAATTGCAGAAAAACCTAGGCTTCCAGTGTCATCAGAGACATTTGGGCCGAGCAAGCATCACCAGGTACTTACCTTTTTCTGGCACACCTGCAACCTGTTGTTGTCCAGCAGACCAACCGTCTGAGGGCTGGACGGGAGACAACTCACAATGACGTCTGCTTCGGCCAGAGCTTGCTCCAACTGATCAGAAGTCCTGCATCATTTGTTAGGCTTTAGCTCATTATGAAACACCTCAGACTGACTTCATCAGTTTACTCAGATTATATAACACATTCACGTGACTATTCAGCTATACTATTCTAACCTATATATACTGTCATTAAATACAATTTCTTGAATCTCTCATTACGTATCAGCTATTTCTATGCTTTGTCTGACGACCAGCTTTAAGATGACAGGATTCATTCATGTGTATTTATGTCAGTTCAGTGCAGTTCAGTCCCTTGACCTGTTGTCTGGTCATCGTGAAAGGGCGAGTGTGGAGCGGGATGGATACATGTAGATGTAGCAGGTGAAACCTACCAGTATACATCCACATGTGGTGACCCTTGTCCTCTAGTGACTGGTGAGCGGGTGACCCCGTGCACAACCATTTCAAACGCTTTGCATAGTTTGGCAACTGTGACATGACAGAACAGAGGTCAAAGACACAGTATAGCATATGTGATGCAGATGTCACGCACATCTAGTTTGCAACATAACTCACAAAATCGTAAAAAGTCAACATAAACTTTTGAAACACGCTGACATAACACAAGGTTGATATAACAGTTCGCTTCGCCCTGTATCAATAAAAAGAATAGCAAAAAAGTGATTTATAAAGGGAATATTCACAATCGCGAAGGAGAATGCTCTCAGCGCTAAAGAGAGAGATGGACGAATACGAAAGACCGAAAGACAAACAACTATACAGAAAAGTAATAAAAGACCAACAGAGAAGGCACAAAAAAAGAATTAGAAGAGAGAGAAATTAGTGCTTTACTCCGAGCTAGCAGCTATATCACAGGAAGGCAGCCAGCCCTGTAAACTGATGTCACATCCACAGGAAGAACAGCGTGCCTGAGGCGAGATCGGAATCCAGGACAGCTAACCCTTACTGAATTAGTGACAGGCACCACCGGACATCCAAGAAGAATTAGGGAATAAACAGTAAAAATATAAAGTGTCATAAACCTGCAGAGGCAGACAAGGAGGCGGAAGAGTGAAGTCACTATAAAAGCAACTATTGACAACCAAGTTGCTTGGCTTAAGGAATAATGCTCGCAGAACAGATTATAGGGGTTGAGTAAGATATGGGTACACAATCTTTATCATCAAACGGTAACGCACCACGTGTGCCAATGTTTCCCATTCCCAATACGACTACTGTGGCGCCATTCAAGGATTCTGTCAGACCAGTTCTCCTGAAACAGAACGAAAGAGAGAAAACTTGTTTATCGATCTGACAGAGGGATGTACTCTAAGATAGAATACACATCGACCTATCGACTAGAAGTTTGATCAATTTGTTTGTTTGAAAACAATTCCTTACATGCTGTAACTTATAGCAGTGGCAAGTGGATGAAAAATGACAAAGCTGTAAACAGGTTCCATGTATAAAGAAAGGATTGTAACAAGCGCTGAACCGCAACACAAGTTTACGGAGGGTTGGATGACCACTGAGCTGCAACAGGACCAGACTGTCCGTGTTGAGGCCAGGTATTGATATTAGTGGTGAGACACAGGCCTGGCAGTTGACTGCACAGATCTGTCTCACCTGTTCCAGACTGACACACGCTGTTGGTCGTAGAATTCCAGGAAGTGGCGCCTGGTGCACAGGATCTGGCCCACCACATACTCGGCCACTCTCGCGGCGTTGATGTGTGGCGCGCGCGTCAGAAGAAAGCGAGGCTCCGGCTGAAACTATGTCATCAGCACAGTTCATATGTCAACACACACCAAAGGGCACCATAAACTTTCCACATCACATTCCATGATGACTGGTTTCATATTGTTCTTATGAAATTCAATACATTATATTCTTTCTTTTGATAAGTCTCTCTGTTCCCACCTTTTGTCCTTTCGTTCTCTATCAGAAACAAAGCCTCAACTGTAAATGATACCAACGACAATACAAATAATTATTATTCTGGAAGATTTCATAAAAAAGGTGATGAATTAAACTTACTTGAGTTCCTTTGAAAAAATTCTTCATCATGTCTAATCCTGAAATGAGTGTTAAAGAATAGATGAAACGTGTGTTTGAAGTCAGTTTCTGTCAGCATTTTTTAACTACCTGTCGTCAGTATAATTCACGCTTGTTATTACTCTGACATGCTATATAATGCATTCCCCTCACATAGACTTAAAATTTGATATAAACATAAGGGATGATGAAATGTATATGAGGGAACCCTACAAATTCTACCTACAACTAAACGATTTCCTTGTCAACCCTGTTAAAGATCAGTCTGACAATCATTTTCTTGTCTCCAAATCGAAATGGGAATGCTTTCTACTTGAAGTCATCTAAAGACTCAAGGAATTGGGGTTTGTTTTAAGCGACTGTGCTTTGTTCATAGCGACACAGCATTCCGTCATATTAAGAAATTCCCAATTCAGGGAATTGACCTTTGACAAATTTGAAAAAGGTGTATCTTTCAAACGAGAGACGGATTCTTGCCGATTGGGAATTAGTATCCCAAAAAGGACAAAGCCTAGCCATAAAAATAACGATGTTTTTTGTTTTTTTTAATCATGCCAAGGAAAGGAATAGTCCTAAACATTCTAAGGACCCAAACAGTTTCATCCGTGACCAAGAATATAGTTGGTGTACCTGCCGCCATGCTGTGCATCCACCGGAGGTTAGGTAAATGGATTCCGGCTTCAGCCAGCTTAATCACAAAGAAAGGAGAACAGACTACCAGTTCAATTTCTCCTGGATTGCCAACATCTTCTGGCAGACCGGGCGAATCTGTAAAAGAAAACGATGATCCATTGAAATTAATTATGTATGCACATAAATTAATCTTCTGTTATTCATTGTGAATCTTTAGTTGACATTAAGAGAGTCAACTGACAAAGTCTACTTCAGACTTTAGTTCAATATTGCAGCTAATTCTGCATCTTAACTGAATGCATCATTTGATGAAAGGTTCGGCATTTTTCAAACTATGTTTTTCTTCATAGTAAAGTGCACTTTGTTTTTAATTAAACAATTTTCAACTAGATCTTCTTACCCAGATAAGTTCTTAATTAAATTAACTTTTAACACCGTTTAAAGGGCTTTCAATTGCTCTAATTTGTTTTCTTCTAAAGTCCTGCTGTATGTCTAAATGCATGTATAGTGGTAGTCATATCCACTTCAAAACGTCTGATGCTTAACGTTTAATTTCACTTGTCGAACGTTGTGTCGCTTAAGTGCGAGAATGTTACATGATTTCATATTTTCTTACAGAAATCTGGAACTGGAATTCGTCTGATGGTCAACTCTGGTGCAAGTTTGCGTAGAGATTGTGTAATGGATGCGGATTCCCACTCCGCAATGTGTATCACAGGCTTTGAGGACATCATAGCTTCTAAAATAATAAATGAAAAAAGCAGTACTAAATGCCATCATACTACTAAAATAATAAAGTAAAGAGCAGTACTAAATGATGTCATACTCCTAAAATAATAATTCATAAAGTGGTATAGGGGTACTTAATGATCTCATACATATAAAATAATAAATTAGAAAAGGAGAACTAAATTACATTATAGTTCTAAAATAAATTGTAAAAGCAGTACTAAATGACAACTGACTGTTGTCTAAACTAACAAATTTAAAAAGCAGTACTGAATGCAGAAAAAAGCAAATTAGCAGAACAAATCAAGGGTTGTCAATATGGGACAACCACATTTTTGCACAATGTTGGACGGACTTTAGACTGCATACTGATAAAACTGTCACAGAAGCATGGATGAAGATAAATGTCTGTTATATACTTAAGTAAGAAATGATTTTGCCTAGTTATATTTACAGTCACTAGTTGTACTTCAATGAATAAATATGTTAAAAGATCTCTCTCTCTCACACGCACGTACATTCATACATCCTCCCATTTAACCATCTGAAAATTCTAAAATAACTATACAATAATAAAGAAACGTGCAACATATTTAAGTTGTCTCAACATTCTTTGCAGAAATACAAGTATGAGTAATGATATTATGCTTTGTTGTGAACAGTATTTTGGAGTTTTCGGCAGCAACTGTTTTTGGAACTTGTTAGGGAATAATTGAGATTACAAACATTTATTATATTTTGTAACACTTGAAAAAAGAGTACACTGCATTGTCAGTTATAATTTCAATACTTAAAGTGACAAGGGATTTCATTTTAAATTTTTTGTTATGGAAAACAACTTCTTAATAATAGCTTAATAAATGCGTATGTTTGGAGGGGAAATCACATTGCTATTTATGCTAAATAAATATATCTTATCCCAACCCATTTATATTCACACCAGTTTCAAGGCACAATACACCTTTATATGCTTTACAATAGTTCACTTACACAGTCATGAGCATTTTCATGTTCTAATGAATTGTATGCTGCTTTGAAGACTACTTCATCGTAACACTAAAAAAATACTAAATAAGTAGAACCTACAGTCATTGATTTACTGTACGATGCACACCCTCACACACTTCATCAGGAGAACCACAGGTCATTGCAGAAGAAATATGATATGAAAAGGATGGAAAAAGCTGTGCACAGAAAGTGCCCTTTTGGACCATTGTTTTGTTATTTTAGAAAGAACAGTGGGACCCATAACAAGATCCAGAAAGAGAATTAAGTAAAGAGTCTGGTACTTTGAAAAAAAATAAATATCATATCATTAAAACTTTGCTTACTGTCATACTTGTTTATGAAGCTGTGTTAGAACATCAAGTTTTGAGATTAGTACATCTCGATCTTCTTAAAGAGTATTAAGAACTTTTCTTCTCCCACCCTCCTCCCAGAACAAATATCTGTTTCATTTGTTATGTGCATGTTGTATTAATATTTCTATATCTATTTTACTGTTTTGTAAAGTAAATGATGAGTGCAACTTTTCGGGAGACTGTGTTATATAAATACACTTTATTTGTATTTCAGTGAAGATGAACAGCATAAGGAACATCTTAATGGTAGCTCTTGGAAGTGTATATTATTTAAACACGTGAGAAAATATCTGAATCACAATACTGATGCAAAGACTGATAAGCAGCTTGTAAAAAGTGTTAATAATTTCTCTCTTAGCTACCCTCTAAGATAATGAAATTTTGCGAAGCCAGATGTTATTAACGTCTACACATCGAGCGTCTGCTCCACAAGATTAAGAGTTGTGTCCCTTTTCAAAATCAGGCAAACCGCGGCCTTGACTGATATTACGACAAGTTACATAAAATCTCCACAAGGGCCTGTATAGCTTTTCTGCAAAAATTATTAATAATTTCTCTCTCAACTACCCTCTAAGATAATGAATTTTCGCAAAGCCAGATATTATTAACGTCTTTACACCGAGCGTCTGCTCCCCGAGATTAAGAGTTGTGTCCCTTTTCGAAATCCAGCAAACCGCGGGCTTGAAACTTCGACAAGTTTCATTAAATCTCCACAAGGGCCTGTCTAACTCTTCTGCAAGTACGACACGGGCCTGAAAACCTCGACTGCATGATCAACATGGGTCTGTGTCTCTTTTCTTCAAGCCAGGCGTGAGTTTCTACACTCGCATGAAGGTTTAATTTGAATCTGCTGACTCACCTACAAACACGACTCGCTAACAGATGACTACTACAACGACTTGAGGTTATACATGTAACTAGTCGACAGATTCTAATGGCTGATCCACTGTTAAAATCACTGCAAAACAGAGCTTAACCTTTCTTTTATAAAAGTTTACATAAAAGTTGTATTTTATAATCATCTTATCACAAATGATGAACGACGAGGCTTACCTGACCGGTCACTGCCCTCGACTGCTGGCGTACCTTGAATCCCAACAACTGACGAATGTTGAACTAACTCGATCGCCTTGTTTAAACAAAAGTCATAAGCCAACGCCCACCACACACCTGAATTTTCACCCAAAAGTGAATACTATCAATTCAGGGATTTCTTTTAATTTTACTACATTGGAAAAATACTTTGACAAATGTCAAGGTACTCTGAGTAGAAGACAAATATATTTTTGTGAACTTTACAAGCCCTTGTATTAATTCTGTTGTTGTTCTCCTGCATCACGCCTAGTACCTGTCCTTTTCCCCTCTGACCTTGATTGTCATAGTCCAACATGCGCATGCACGCACTCCAAGCAACTAGGTAATTGAGATAACTGCTTGACTGTCAGCTTTTCACAACTTGTGCAAAAGCAATGAATGCTTAGGTTTTGCTACATTTGTTCTTGGTTTGCTTTTTGTTGTTGATTTTTTTCCTCGGTTGATGTTTAACACCTTTCTTATTTGTCTCTTGTGAAAGATGCAAGCCGTTGATATATCTTAGGTTCTTATGTTTGAAAACCACTAACCGCTGCACAGTTTATTCATCCTAGTGAGGATTGATTGAGAGCTGTGTCCCTTTTGGAAATACGGAAAATTAATCAGCGGGTTCGATACAAACGGTTATGTTAAAGTTGCATTCAAGCTCGATATGGGTTGTGTAGCTTTTCTACAAATTCCACAGGGACCTGAAAACCTCGAGTACATGATCGGTAGGGTCTGTCTCGCTCTTCTATAGTGTGAGTTTCTATATTCGCATGCAGTCTCGATTTGAATCTGTCATCTCACCTACAAGCAACATTAATATATTCTTGGTGTCTAGGTTTACCAAGTCCGCATTGGTGGCGAACTGTGTTTGTGTCCTCTTTTCCAGTCGTTAATCTGTGAAGCCTACAATGGTGGTGTACTGTACTGGTGTCCTCTTTTCCTGCTCTTGTCACTTGTTATCGGCCTGTCAAGTCCGCCATGGTGGTGTCCCATATTGTATAGGTTACCAGATCCCTGGAGTTGCTATATAAAAGTTTATTTAGCTTTCCGGTATAATTTTTTTCTACTTTTTAACCTGTGTTTTAGATGATGTTATACCCCTTTCCTGTGGGTGTTTAGTTTTATTAAACAATTTATGGAAATGCCTTTGCTTATTGTTTAAGGTGTTTTTAAGGGTAATTTTATCCAGTTATAACCTTTGCCTATCTTACATTACTCTAGAGTTTGGTTGGTTTGTCACCATTGATGCTACTTATAGAAGTATACCAGTGAGGACTGTCGCAGTTTGTCTATGAGCATACGGAGCATACATGTGCAAGCAAGACGAGTCAAAACAAACATGGAAGACAATGGATGGTACAAGTTCTTCAGTTATTTTTGCTTTGTTTACTGTCAACAGAATATATTTGATTCAACTTTATATATTAGATATCTTAGACTAAAGACAAAATCAACTTAAAGCCAGATATCCTTTAAACTCATTTTTATTTCACTGATCTCCTAGAGCAGCAAACAGCTCGCTAAGTAAATAAGTAATATCGTCAATGATGTACACACAAGACAACAAGGCGCCTGACAACTCTGTTGTGTACACTTCATCAAGAAAAAGAAAGACTAGAAAGACAAATCAATTACATATTTCTAGTATCAACAACATCCATCAAAGGCTCGTTGTTCGAGAAGCGCTTGTAGTTGTCCAGGATATGCCTCGCGATCTGCAAACAAGGACATGCAAATGAATGTTACCTTAATATCATTATTATTACTGTAAATCGTGCTGCAAATGTTAGTCGTAGATACTGTCCCCAGTACTGTGTCCTGCTCTCCTGTAAAAGTTTAAAAATTTTGGGGGCATCATACATGGGACAGGAACAAAAAAAAAATTCTGGATAAGGAATGATGTGCAAGTGCTGGTAACAGCACGAGTCCTGCAGTCAGGAAGACATTGTACAGATAGACTGAAAGAGTGAACATGAAGAAAATAAGATGAGGACTACCTGTGGGACAAGTACCTGTGATACGGTGAGCGAGTTGCAATCCATGGCGATGTGTGGTGTAATCACAACATTTGGCTCTTTCCACAGTGGATTGTCGGCGGGTAGTGGTTCCACAGCAAACACATCGAGAACCGCCTTGGTGATCCAGTTTAATCTGCAGACAGAAGGAGACTGATACAAACTCACTGAGTAACAAAGTTTGCACAATTTACCTTCAATGATATTAATAACAAAGCATATTTGAAGAGACAGATCACCTTAGTGTTATTGATTCGTCACAATAACTATTAATAATAAATGACAAAAATATATTTCAAATGCACAATTATTGAGTTCTCTAATGGTTCATGCTCTAGACAATGAAAGTAATGTAACTTTGTCTCACACTCACTTGTACACAGACATACACCAACTCAATAAGACGAACTAATACCTGACTGCCTTGATAATAGATTCCTCAGTTATCACATCGCCTCTTCCGACACTGATCAAAACAGGTTTCTGTGTGACGGATAACCCCAGCAACAGATGAATAAATTAGCAAATGCTTGGGCATCTAAGTACAGCTTTCCGAAAATTCTATGCTTGTATGTATATGCTCTCGAGACGAGGGGCCACCCATTAAACCGTGAACTTGTATTACTGGACTGCTGGCAGTTAGCTCCTAAAACGAGGCATGATACTACAAATCTTCCGGTTTAGTCACATTCATTGTTTAAGCTCGCCGAGACTAACAGATCAGAACTTCGCAAGAGGCTAAGCGTTGGTCTTGGCAGACAGACAGCCGTCCACCTCTACACGTCCCTGAGTAAACGGGTGGCATTGGGTTTGAGAAGCTGGATCAGCCAGAGAGGGGTACATCCCTCGCCTCTTATGCTACTTTTATGTAAAATGTTTAACATAATTTTCCTTCTTTAATAATTGCTTACTCTCAAATAAAGTATATCATACATATTTCAACTAATAAAAAATGTTTAAATTAGCCATAGAGGCTAAGCTGATCCTCATTCATTTAGCTTCCTGCAAAGTGGTTGTATTTTAACAGATGGTCAGCTGATGAACAAGAGACCAGCGAGCTCTACGGTGCATTCTCTTACCATCAGTTTGAATGGCTATATTTTTGTCCTTTTTAATTCCAGAAAAAAACTTAGGCTTCCAGTGTCATAAAGAAATTTTGGCGGGGCAAGCATCACCAGGTACTTACCTTTTTCTGGCACACCTGTAACCTGTTGTCCAGCAGACCAACCGTCTGAGGGCTGGACGGGAGACAACTCACAATGACGTCTGCTTCGGCCAGAGCTTGCTCCAACTGATCAGAAGTCCTGCATCATTTGTTAGACTTTAGCTGATTATGAAAGACCTCAGACTGGCTACATCAGTTTACCTCAGATTGTATGACACATTCACTTGACTATTCAGCTAAAGTATTCTAACCTACATATACTCTCATTAAACATTTCTTGAATCTGTCAATAGGTCTCAGCTTTTTCTATGACTCGTCTGACGACCAACTTTAAGATGACAAGATTCAGTCATGTGTATTTATGTCAGTTCAGTGCAGTTCAGTCTCTTGACCTGTTGTCTGGTCATCGTCAAAGGGCGAGTGTGGAGCAGGCTGGTTACAGGTAGATGTAGCAGCTGACACCTACCAGTATACATCCACATGTGGCGACCCTTGTCCTCTAGTGACAGGAGAGCGGGTGACCCCGTGCACAACCATCTCAAACGCTTTGCATAGTCTGGCAACTGTGACATGACAGAACAGAGGTCAAAGACAGTATGGCATATGTGACACAGATATCTGGCGATTATAACATGACTCACAACTCTTGTAAAATGTCAAAAGTTTGATAGAAGCTAGACTCAATCAAAGAATCGGACATAACACCAAAAAAGCTTGAGAACCACATCAAAATGCTCACGAAGGAGCATGCACTCAGCACTTAAGACAAGTAGGAGACATGGACAGAATACAGACGATTTGTGAAGAAACTATGCAGGCAAGTAATAAAAGACAGAGAAGACACAAAGAGGTGTCAGGGAACAAACAGTGGGATGGAGAGTGTTATTCATCTTCAGAGGAAGACGAGCAAGCGAGCTAGTCAATGGACAGCTACATTGATTGTTGAGAGAAATAATTCTCGTTGTTATCATCAAACAGCCCACCACGTGTGCCAATGTTTCCCACTCCCAATACGACTACCGTGGCGCCATTCAAGGATTCTGTCAATCCAGTTCTCCTGAAACAGAACGAAAGAGGAAAAATTTGTTAATCAATCTGACAGAAGGACATGCTCTGAGACACTTGATAAAATATACATCGACCTTTGGACTTGTGCGGAATATACATCGCCTTAACCTTTCATCAATTTGTTATTGCGAAGACAACTCCTTACATGATGGAACTTACGGCAGTGGCCAGCGGATGAAAATGTGGGAGGATGTTGAGTGTAGCTACTGAGAGATATCAGTGGTCTCACTGTCTCACCTTTTCCAGACTGCCACACGCTGCTGGTCATAGAATTCCAAGAACTGGCGTCTGGTGCAGAGGATCTGACCCACCACATACTCGGCCACACACGCGCCGTTGATGTGTGGCGCGCGCGTCAGGAAACAGCGAGGCTCCGGCTGCAACAATGACGTCAGCACAGGTCCAATGTCAACACACCACAGGTCAGCACAGTTCAAATGTCAACACACCACAGGTCAGTACAAACATTCCATATCACATTCCATGATGAGTGGCTTCATATTGTTTTTACGAACTTCAATCCATTATATTCTTTCTTTCGTTCGTTCTGTTGATAGCTCTGTGTTCACATCTTTCTTTTTCTCGTTCTCTATCAGAAACAAAGCTTCAGCTGTAAGTGATAACAACGACAATACAAATAATGATTATTCTAAAAGATTTCACAGAAAAGGCGATGAATTTACTTACTTTAGTTTCTTTGAAATAGCCCTTTATCTTGTCTAAACCTGCAAAGAAGTGTTTAAGAATGGGTGAAACGTGTATTTATAGACATTTTCTGTCAGTACGTTTTACCTACCTGTAGTAAGCATCAAAAGGGCTTTAATTCATGCTTGTTGTAAGGATAACACTTTGATATGCTATTTAATATATACCCCTTACAATAGTTTCTTTTTCCAAATTTAGTTGTTGTGACGTAACTAGGCTGGGAGAAGGCTGGCCTGACTAGCCCGAGGGGAAAGGGGTCTCTTTGGCTGGCTCGCTCCACCCGGCTTTCACCTCACACACACAGTCTCCCGCCTGTACGCACGTCCGCACGCGTCCTGACTAGCAGTCACACCCGCGTGCGCAAACACTCAACTGACAAGACAGTGTACAAAGTAAAAGATTATAATTAAAACAAAAGCAAATTAGGTTGATATGAAGACACTTAAACAACAATGAATTTAGAAGATGGTTTGATCTTACGTATCTGCACGTATCTGCACACAGGTCCGGACACTCGGTCCGTCCCTGACACACAATTCACAGTCTTGGAATAATATCGTACTGATAGTCCCACTCGACTGCTTCGCCCGT
>SRHC01003610.1:336297-468541 GCA_004794325.1 Pomacea maculata | reverse complement strand
CCTGTCAATTCTACCAAACTAGTTCTGACGCTATCGAACTCTGACTAGAGGGACTACACCACATCGCGCTATACTCGGGGTACCCATCATCTATCTCCGCTCATCTTCCCACGGTCGGCTCCCACACCCTCCGACTGTCGCGACGCTAAGTCTAGCTCCCCTATTCAGCACTGGTGTCCAGTCGGTGGTAAAGAAAACAAACGCTGTTCTCATGGCCGAGTGTACGGGCCTTTCCATTAGCACCCGTGAATTAACGTACCCGTGAAGTGATGCCTGCGGCCCCCGTTTCGTAAGCGGCCTCGATTCCCAGGCTCTGCTACCCCAAAGGGAGATAACATCTTTACCCCTATTGTTCACCCACAGCCTGTATCGCCTCAGGGTACCAACTGCCCCTCTTTAATGTTTCTATTACTAGTCCGACACTGTTTTCTGGCCTTGAACCAGGCTGGTTCATGACAGTTGTCAACAGAAGAATAAACGCGTTTATAGTCCGGCACAATTTCGCTTTTATACTGTTCACACTTGATATTGATACTGATTATTAACTACAGTCACTGGAGCCTGATGTTAAACTGATCCAAGCAGCTATATATTAACATCTGAAACAAGTCACTGACGCCTCCACTAGGGGACAGACGTTATACAAACTGGAGCTGCCTCCATGGGACGAACGACCACATCTTTCTTCCTGTCTTGCTACTTTTGGTTAGCAAGTTCGTCCTCCTGATATATATGGCTCCTAGCCAGTTACGTCCTAAACATCCCAAGGACCAGACAACCCCAAAGAAATGGATCTTTTCTACGTGACAGAGACTACCGTGCACGTACCTACTGCCAAGCTGTGCACCCACCGGAGGTTCGGCAAATGGATTCCGGCTTCAGTCAGCTTAATCAAAAAGAAAGGAGAACAGACTAGTAGTTCAATTTCTTCTGGATTGCCAATGTCTTCTGGTTGACATATTGAATCTGAAAAAAGGAAATGATGATCCAATAAAACTGACCATGTGTGGACATGGCAGCATCTTTTGATATTCGTTGTGGATCTTTAGTTGACATTAAGAGAGTAGTCACCTGACACCGTTGTTTCAGACCTTAGTTCAATATTACATCGTAACTGAACGCATCAGTTGATGATGTACATTAAAGCAGCACATTTTTTTTAGGTTTAGCCTAAGAACTATGTTTTTCTTCATAGGAATATTTTTCAAATTAAAGTCTTTTAAACTAGACTTTTTATCCAGATAAGTTCTTAATTAATTTAACTTTTAACACCATTTAAATGACTAATTTACTTTAATTCGTATTCTTGCGTTGTTGTGTAAATGCATGTTGGCAGATGACCTCAATAAACAAGTCAGATCCATCCAAATAAGCCTGATACATGATACTTAATTTTAACTTGTTGCACGTTGTGCCACTTATGTAAGAGAATGTTGCATGATCTGATATTTTCTTACAGAAATCTGGAACTGGAATTCGTCTGATGGCCAAGTCTGGCGCAAGCTGGTGAAGTGTCTCTATTATGTATTTTGGCTCCCACTCGGCGATGTGTAGCACTGGCTTTGACGACGTCATACTCCTAAAATAGTACATGAAGAAAGTAGTTCTAAATGACGTCATACTCCTAAAATAGTACATGCAGAAAGCAGTTCTAAATGACGTCATACTTCTAAAATAGTACATGACAAAGCAGTTCTAAATGACGTCATACTTCTAAAAATAGTACATTAAAAAAGCAGTTCTAAATGCAGCTAAAAGTAAATGGCAAAACAAATCGGAGGTTGTTGATATGTGAGGGCCAAACGTTTGCACAAAATTTGACTAACTTCATATTTACTTATTATTTACTTATTAAACTTATTAAAGTTGCCGCAGAAGCATGGATGAAGATACATTGAGTTAGAAACGTGTTTACCTAGTTATATTTACAGTCAACAGCATTGCTACGATAAATAAATATATTAAAAGCATCTCTTTCTCTTTATATACAACACACACACACATGTGAGCTTACGTAAATCCTCCTCCTTCAGTCACACTGAGCAAGAACCAGTTAGTTACCTGTAAACTCACCTCACCTCTTATATGTCCCTCATAATGATCGTTATAATCTAACGTCCTTATGCAAGTTCAGGAACGGAACTAACTTCGTGTAATCAAATATTATTCTCCACAATGTTCTCATAACAAAATTAAGGATGTCGACCAGGTGCTCGCCGTTGAGTAACAACTCATTTCCGAATTGAGCTTTTCCTGACCTTGCTGTCTATAGCGGAGCTGCACATGATTAAAATAAAGTAGCAAGCATGGAGTTGCGGGAGGCCATTAGGGAGACAAAGAAAAGGTTGAGCATGGGTTAGTGATTACCCAGTCCACTGTCAAACATCTCTTGAGGCGAGTACGTCCTTCCGAAACTCAAATATTTCTCTGTCAGCTCTGTCATCTTTATTCAGTTCTATCAGTCCTTCATTGAAAGTCTCATCACTTTTTTCATCTCTTGGTTCAACAGCCTCTCCATAGGGAACAGGAACAGTCTAGTCTCGCTTGTTAATATCTATTCCAAGATCACCGGAACCAGGTAGAGGGACTTGCCAGCCTTGTGTCATCAGCAAATCCTTATCCAGCATCACGCATCCTCGTGTTGGAATGTATGTTCTCACTCTTACTATTTCTGATCATGTGTTGGTATGTGAGTTCTCACTCTTGCAGTCTGGATGTAGGTACACGATCGTCACCGCAACTCATTCATTCCACGTGATAAACTCTACTGGTCGTCATCTCGTACTAGGCTGAGTAGGCCTGGGGTCACTAACTGTCGTAAACTGTGGGGTAGAGCCCGTGGAGACGGTCAGAGGTTGTGATTTCCGTCGCATCGGCTGATCACACTCTCGACACCTCTACCACTCACGCCGACATCTACCACGTGCACTTACACTAAACTGCTTATTACACTTTTAATTGACTCAAGCCCCCAGCACTCATAGCCCCAATAAACAACTCAAGCAATTTATTGTATTATAGAAAGTTATTAATCATCGAGAGTATTCAAACATATACAGAAAAATACTGCAAGTTCAAAATATAAAAATATGGTCGTTTTCTAGGTGTCCCATATTCTACCCCTAGTCCAGATATCGTCAGCCACTGCTTAACTTACATTAATCTAACTACACACACACACTACACTACTTCGCATAACACACTCACTGCTTATCTCTCGCACACAAAGTCTCTTGCCACGTGATTGAGCCCTCCGATGTTGTCGACTTCTAAGGATCAGCTGATGTCCCTCCGTCGATCGTCGCGGCCTTCTTTCTCTCGCGCAGAGACTCTGGCACCGTCCTGTGTCAGTCACGTGTCTTCCTCGTGGATTCCTTCCTCTGGTCCTGCCGTGTGTCTCCCCGGACTTCTCTCGTCCGTCTCGGTTGAATCGTTGTCTCAACTGCAGCTCCTCACAAAGAACCTGCTTACTCACCAGCCTCAACCTCTACTGGTTTTATCAAACAACTACTGGTGATGAAGTGATATACACTCTACTGTAGAGTGGGCCAGAAGCACCTCTAGAGTCAGTTGTGTTATCTGGAGTTGCCCTCGTGGATGAACAAAGTTGTATTGTGTTGTTGTTTTTTATGCAGACAGTAAATGGAGGGTATGTCAACTTGTACAAACTATTCTGGACCAAAGATCGCTCTTATCTATTTCACGTATAGCACATATTTGACCTGCCCCAGTCCTGTGTTGGTGTGTTTGCATATGCAGTATATATATTCATCACCTCTAAGAAATGTACAAGAAGTTGTTAGACAAACATTCATGTCAAGCACAGCAGCAGGAATCCTCTTACGAACAGCGAGTGAACGCGCCGGGGCCTGACTACTTTGGTTTCAGAGACCGCAGCTATCTCGGGGTCAACTCTTTTGTAAGGAGTCGCCCATCGTTCTCTCTACATATCTACTCTTCCAGTCTGTAAACAGAGTCAGGTACCCGTTTAACAGGTGCGTCATCTGGTGGGTGTGCACTGCGCATAGTGTGCGTGTCACTAATCTCAGAGGCTGGTACTATAATCACTCGCTAATATCTTCAGAAAAGACAACGATTTATACTTACTAATGTATAATTGTATAATTGTTGAAAAAATATATTAAGACATATCGCAGTTGAGACGGGTGCTTAAAGATACGACATTGACAAAGCTGATCAATGAAAAATATAATCTCACTCAAACATTTAAACACAATTTAGAAGCTTAGACGATAGAAAAAATATCAGGTTTCTTTAAAAAATATACATCAATACTTAGGCAAAACAAATAACAAATGTGGTTAATACTGAGAAGTGATATCACTATCATGATGATCGCCATATGAGTACAGTCAATATCACACAGTGCACGAGGCACATTTTTGTCCAACATACTTTTGTCTCAAGTTAGTTACTACGGGTTTAAATGTGTTGTTGCTGCTGCTGCTAACCAGCCACCTGTTGACATGTCTGTAGGCCTGCCAGTAACAAATATTCACTTTGAGTTGCTGGAGATGTCAGTCATTTAGAGACTTATTTTGTAGATAACTAGTGTATTACTAGTTTGGAGTCTGTACGGTGGAACTCAAGCACAACAGCGATAGCAATAGTTTGAAGTTTGTACGTGTGAAGTGTACACTGCCATGTGACCCGCCAATCAACAGTTGGTGATGTCCATGATGACAGCATAATCACAAGTTATTTGTGCTGTCAGCCACCATCCCTCCCTCCCTCCCTGTTCTTTGTCTTCCCACTTTTCTTCCTCCTTCAACCCTCACCCACAACTCAGAATCCGTTTTCATAAGCTGCTGTCCCTCTCTCAACTCTCAAATCTCAACTCTCAACTATGTGCACGTGCATGTGTGTGTGTGTGCGATTTTATAATAAATCCTAGAGCCATGATGTCCTTTTTTTAAACCAAATATTTAGTGTAAATATGTAAAATGATTTTCATCAATCCCTCTGCAGACACCCGGGTGCTGTTTCTACGCATGCTTGCTGACTTCATGTTCTTTTTTCTCTATAGGGGGCGCTTCGGAGGCTGGTGGGGGTTGAGCAGAGACCGCTGGACCACCCGCCGTGTAAGGTGGTGGAGGTTGTTGTGGTGGTGGGACGAAGACAGGGACCGCCATCACTATGGGTTGCTGGGGAACAGGTGTAACGATGACGACGTTGGCTTGGCCCCTGTAATACATCGTGATGACGGCTCCAGGGTAGGATGCGGACACCATGGGGTACAGCGGTTTGCCGGGTGGCAGGCCGTTGATGGCGGTACCATAGTATTGGCCGTCGGATCCGAACTGCACCTGGAGTGCATCTGCGTCCACGTACATGTAGAACTTGTCTGCGAGGAATTCCTGTCACACATAGAACACAGAAATGTTCGTAACGACATAAAGTACAGACATGCTTAACGACATACATTACAGAATGTCTTATAAAATACATAACAGTGTGACTTACAACCTACATTACAGGAATACCTTTTACAACATTAACATACGTTTACTGTGTGTCTGTTTTTTGCTACCACCTCTCCAACCAACCATGCTGGCACTGTTTTTGTCCCCTACTTATGACTAAAATCCCTTCTCTGTGTTTGGAAATACCTGTCTGTCTCAAACTCCTCGCCAAAACCACTCTTCCATATGCTTACGAATGATTTTGTTTTCCTTTCGACTATTTGTCCGAGTGCTCACCTGTGTCTGGGGATACTTCTTCACCATCGCGCCAGCGTGGAAGGTGCGGCGGGCGCACAGGTCGAGTCCCCAGGAGGACTTGTTGTTGCCCACCAGCGCCACGCGCCCCTTGGAATGCAGCGCCGCGGAGTCCAGCCCCACACCCACCGAGGCACACTGACCACGCAGCTCTTTCGGAAAGTGAATCTCAAAAGTGTGTTTACCTGAAAAACATCAAGTTTACCCGAACATGTCATGCATGAAAATATTGCATGCGTTCATAAAGAAATGTTCCTTCTGCTAATCTGAGACATCGTTTCTCAAAAATACTCGTTTTTACATGGAAAGGCCAATAACGATGAAATATGTATGACATTTAATAGCAGAGGAATGTGTTCTTCTTGTACAAAAGGTAGTAAGGACCCGATTTGCAGTTTGAGTAAAATGTTATTGGATGCAAAATTTTGTTCTTGAATGTCGATGCAGAACGATTTTACTCTCTGACTGGCCACAAGTTTTTGTTTTTACATCAGGAATGCAAATTTACATTTGTTTACCCCTCCATGTGCTATGTTTGTTCAGGCTTTCATTTTCTGTTTAATTTTTATCAAACCAGGATATTAAAAAACCAACCTGATGTAAACCCTCGACTCCACCGGAAGGCGTCAGTCTCCAGAGAACTTTGGTTGACCCTCTGGACGCTGTTGGGGCCGACGATGGTCATCCCTTCCGCACAGGCCGAGACGTGGTCAGAAGCGTACTCGGGTGGGACCACCACTGTGTACACCCAGGCTGGCACCACCTCCCTCATACCTTCATACCCGAACAGTCAGAAACTTTAATTTTGCTGTTATCCTACATACCACAATAACAACAACAATAATGCTTACAAACATCGGTAAAGGCGCTTATGACAAAATATAAATTATATTACATGCAATTAGATTATGGGACTGTATTATCAATTGTTTAATGTTTTACCTTTTTTGCTAGTAGATGAGGTCACTCCCATGATGCAAAGGTAGCCTGAAATGACGATAACACATTTGTACCTTAAAGATACTTTTTATTAGATGATAGTTCAGTCAATGCTTTGACAAAACTGCTTTGGCGGGAGGAAGCAGACTGCGGGTGGTGGAGGTTGTTGTGGTGGTGGGACACACACACATAAACACGCACGCATGGTGTCATAGCTAAATGTTTATTTGTAAACTTGTGGCTGGAATAAAGTTGCTTCTCAACAATTTATTCCAGAGTCGATAGCAACAGAAGTCTTGCGTAAAGCGAGAAAGACATGTCACATGTTGAACCTGAAGGTCAGAGTTGAAAGTGCACACTGACCCAGTTTGTCTTGTTTACCTGTCTCTGACGGTTAGTTGAATAGCAACGCACTCTTGACAGTTGTGGCTTCTGCCATGGCAGCTCGAAGATCACTGAACCGTAAACTTATCAAGTCTCAATCTGACTTTTGATATAACTGTACAACAAAGGACCTCAATATGGTTCGATCTGTGACATTCGTCAAAGTTGAATATTAATAGAAATAGTCGTTATTTGGGGAGCAGACAAAGAGAAAGAGAGGTAAACAAGCAGATAGGCAGACAAAGAAATGAATAGGCAGACAGCATAATTAAGTAATGTTGTGGCCTTATTATAAGTAATGTTGAAAGTTTTCTTCACACAAAAGAATGTTTTTCTTTTATTGTCGGTTCAACTGATCTGCCTACTTCTTCTTCTTTTTTTAGAGAACATGTCAGCTGTCCTAAAGAGTGTTATTTAATCAGCTCTGCAAGTCATCTGCAATATCCGGCATGTCAGCATGTAAAACCCACATGTCTGTGCCAACAGCTAATAAGCTTACCAAATACTCGATGTCGACAAGGACATTAGTTGTCAGTCCTTGAGCAATTTGCGAAGTTCTGTAAAGTATATATATATAAACAATTTACCTTTAAAAAAAAAACTTAGAATAATGCAAAGAAGACGAGAAATCAGAAAAACTGGAAAGACTGAGGAAAGGAGTGAAAGAAAAATTACAGTCGCTCAAAACGCTGGAGGTAAAAGCATTAAGGATGAGAAAATATTTCAAGAAAATGCAAAATAATGTTTACACTGTATATGTGTATACACATATATTGTACATACTGTGGTATTTCCTCTAAATGTTCACTGTCCACGCTGTCTCCACTGCAGTATGTATAAATGTACGTTTGTCCGTGAGAGGTCGGCCTGGCAAGTGACTGGGTTCTAGAGCAGTCGTCTGCTCCGTCTGGAAAGGTGCGACTAGACTACCTGTCCCTTCCCCTCCCCTTTCCTCCCCTTCCCTCCCCTTCCCTCCCCTTCCCTCCCCACACACACTTGTACGGATGAGCACGTTTGCGCCAATCACGGGCTTCAAAAGGCATAGACATGGGCTCACTGCCATAAGGGGCCTTAGTAACACCAGGTATTTCCCGAATATTCTTTTCTTGGTTACAAAAGTTGTTTCTTGGATGGGTGGGTGGGTGCAGAGACACTAGAAGTTTATTTGTTGGCTTCCAATGGTAACGCAACTCAGTCTCTGTTCACGTGCTTGTGTCAGTGATGCTTCACTTGTGAGCACTGAGGTCTGGTGGTTCCGCACCGCCTCGTGCGAAAGACAAAGACAGATTATTTGTGCCTTGCAGGCTGGTTCCTTGACTGCAAGAGAGGCAGCTGCTTCTACCTTGTTTCCTAGGAAACCGCATCTCTTAACACCTGACTTGGTGCACAGGTGTGCCCATTGTCGGGTAGAGCTTGTGGAGGTAAGCATAGCGTGTGAGCGCGCTTGGTGTGTACTTTTTTGCAAAATAAAAGAATTAGCACAGAATACACTGCACATACAACTAAACATTGTCTAAGCACTTTAACAGTGCATTCTTATGACTTGCAGTGCACGACTGTCATTCAAAGCACTCCTTCAAATCTTAGGAAATTGTCCTGTTACAGGGTCAGCCCCACGAACTTCCAACCCCAACCCCTTGCACCCTTCAATCAACCTCACTCAAGCTGTAGTGGTTATTTCACAACTCACTTCACGGCGCCCCGAGGTCACACACCCCGGGTAAACTCGGTCGCTCTTTCTGTCTGTCTCTCACACACTCCGAGTAGTTACGGATACCCACTGGCTTACTTCCAAAGCAAACAGTTGTAATAGTAGTAATGTGCTACTAGGGATGGGCACATGCAGACATCTGAGTGCATTGCCTGCCTGAGAGACAAAGACTTGTGGGAAGGCCACATGTAAGATGGCATTTATATGAGATCACAAGGATATGGGTAAACATGTTTGTGAATTAAAATTTATTGAATACGAAGGTTATAGGAGCCCTATCCATTAAAATAAGTGGCTTGCTTGTGTATATTTAGATGCAGCTGTACATACCATGCCATTCAATAGATGTTTCAACTAGAGTAACAAGAGTATTAAAGCCTTTAACAAACAAATATCATAAATGTAAGTTGATTTGGTAGCATGAGAGAGAGAAGTGGAGGGGGGGGGAGTTCAAATGTCACGACGAATTCTAGAACTAAAGTATCGAAAGTTCAACATTCCTGGAATGGTTCTTAATTGACCAAGCTTGATATCTTTTCTCTGGTTCGTCGAACTGGGGAAAGGTTAAGACTGGGAAGGAGGTGGGGAAGGGAGGCAAGACAAGGGAATCCCGCTACGATGATCTCCCTTCGCTGTGTTATTAACTGGGCATGATAACTGGTTATCTCCCCTTGTATAGATAACACAGGATTTCATTCAGCTAATTGTGTTTTAAGGTGATCAAACGTACGGCAGCCACTTTCCGATAAGCTGGCATCAGTATCAACAAGGAAGGGCACTTAACTGCTCATTACCTCGCGAAATGTTCGTGGCGGGGTTGTCTGCCCTGCACTGTGTCGTCTGCATCCTTCCTCGGTCTTTCTGTTTTGCTTAGCTGCAGCAGTCGTTGTTCTCTGTTTTTGGACAGCCCCATAGCCCCCGCTGATGAATATTTCTGTCTCCCAGGCTACCAAGCTGTCTCCTAGTCCACCCAGCTGTCAATGGCTACCTGAGTCCATCTGGGTTGGGGCAGGTAAAGCACAGAGAGAGAGACAGAAAGATTGCCACCACCTTCACAAACTGGCAGCAAAAAAGTGAGGTCTCTAACACAATTCTCTGTGAAATTTTTTTTAAAAAAAGTTGTGGGACGACTGTTGGCTTTTCCTTGAAATATCATCTTTATCTTAGATAAGTGTCATCATGGTACATCTTTATTAATCTTGATTAAGGCGCGTGATCCTATCCCCGCACACCTACTATACATATGCATGTACTGAGAAGGTACTGTAGCCATGTTGTGAGTGCACGACTTTTGAACTGGAGGTGGTCAGTTCGAATCTCGCTCAAGGCAAGGTCTGGGAAAGTACCTCTCCCTCTCATTTTTTTTTTTTTTTTTTTTTTTTACGTTAGGAAAGGTAAAGTTAATAAAAGAAAAGACTGGAATCCATCTACTTAAACATGGCCTCAAGACCATTACACTGTGCGGTTTTTTCATAAGATACACACGCACTCACAAACACATGCATAGATGCGCACGCTCACACACACACACAAACACACGCAAAACATGAACAAAAGCAACTCTGCAATGTCGTGCAGAACTCAAGGTTTATTACAACCAATGTCACGCAAGAACGACTCGCCAAGTCACCTGCAACATGCGGCCAGCCACCGTGCGCGTGTAAAGCACACGTGACTGTCCCCACAAATAAGCCTACCTACTACTCAACGTCCACACTCCAGACTTCGTTTGTGCCTAATGTGTGCTTGCAGACCAATAAATATTACAGAACAGTAGCCGGTGAAATTAGAGAAAAACAAAGCATAAAAATCACAACGAGACAAGTAATCCATGTAAGTATATTTTTAATTTACTAACTCTACTTCAAATGTTGTTTAGTTGATGTGAGTTGTGCATACAAAGTATTTTTCATGTGTCAAATTTGAAATGAAAATTGGTGGAACTAACCGGTACTTAGTCATGATAAATTTGAGAAAAATCAACAGCCAGTTCAGGTTTAAAAACTCTGGAATAGCAAGATTTGAACAATATCCAGTTACTTATCTGGTGTAGTCACAGCCAGTTGTGTTCGCTAACAACCAGGTTTCCATTTCCAAAACCTGATGGTTGTACAGAAAAGTTCATCTGAACATTAGCTGTACTCACATTTTCATAAAAAATTCTGAAATCCATGTGAAGTGTCTTGTTTACTGGAACTTCCAGGTGTGTTTCTTAACAAGACAAACAGCTGTCATACTGTTATTGTCACAGTGACAAATAATTATCGCTTAATTGAACCTTGTCTCATTTGAGGACAGCGCCCACCTCTTCATGTAGTATTTTCACCCGGTGACTAATAGAGACGAGAGCCCGCCATGTTCACAACTTTAAGTTTGTTAATTATGCGTTGAAATCAGTGAAAATATAATCTGGTCTTTCTTTCAATCATTTGACAGTTACTTTTACAGAAATTTTCTGTCTTGGCTCACTTGGCTGACCGCATGAGCTCCTTGAGAAGGTATCTACAGGCTGAATGATTTGACTGGCATCTTCATCTCACCAGGCGGCAAGAAAGGACATGTGACTGGCCAGTGAATAGTTTAATGAGATGTTGTCCATCACATTGTTGGTATAACGACCAGAAAATGAAAGAAATGGCTGTGAAGGGAAACCGTTAGTAGAAACAGTACACAAGAAAACGTTCCGATTTTTAAAGACCCGCTCAGATGTCAACAACTTTTTGTTTGTTTGTTAGTGCGTGGGGTCGACTAGCCGGTGTGATGATGAGTGGTAGAGACTGAACATGTTTTTGATGGCGTGAGGTGAGAGGTCAGTACAGCGAGAGTCGCTGGTGATGTCTGCCGTTTCAAGAAGCACACACATTTTTTCTCACATGCTCACCACGCACACAAACACACATTCTCTCATGCTCACCACACACACAAACACACATTCTCTCTCTCTCATGCTCACCACACACAAACACTCGTATCTACACCCTGCCACATAGATACACACGACTAGAAATTTCACATTTGTATGTACACAAGGGATTTCATCTACTTTTATGTGAGATTTCCACGCGCGATCATTCACACATGTACACGCATGAGCACTACCCACACACACACGCCGACACACCGACACACCGACTATAAATGGCGCGCGTGCCTCCCTCACATTACGTGCAGACGTGCGCTACTGTGTCTGCAAACATCGGCGTTCCCCAGGCTGAGCCTGCGCACTTGGCAAGTTTAAAAGCGAGTAGACTGCGTCTTGCTTGCCCGGTTGCCATAGAAACCAGAAGTCGAGAAATGGGATCTTTCTATGATGATGGAGACGGGCCAAGGCGATGACGCAGACGATCGCTGCAAGGAGTGTTAGATGTTGGCGATGACAAAAACAAATGCACGGTTGGTTGAGATTGCAGAGTACTTTTGGTGACCTACCATCTCTGTAGCTGAGGAAGTGGGGAATGATAGGAGCGATGATCCGCAGCTTGTCTGTCTGTTCATACTTGACTCCATTTGTGTCTCTCTTTGAATCTCTCTCTCTCTCGACCCTTTTCTTTCCTTGGCGTGTACACACAATCACACACATCAAACACGTACACACTCTCTCTCACACACACACACACTCCTCTCTCTCTCTCACAGACACACACACACAAACACGTGCAATCAGCTGCTTACGATGTGTTCACAACCGATGATATTATAAAGCTGGTGGAGTTACAAGCATGTTGCATGTTGTACGAGGGTTTAAAGCCCGCTGGTTACAAACAAATCATCTCACATCTGTATCCGCGAGGCAGGGCGGTAGTCTTTTCTGGTTGTTGTGACACAACATAGTCTAGCCCGTGTCGACCTCCAAGAAATTTCCCAGCCCTCACCCTTGACCTCGGGAGGAGTGGGAGGACCCGGTGCAGACTGAGCTGCGGAAAAGCTGAATGTTGTGAAGACCCTCCACTGCCAGGGACAATGGGAGAGGAAACTAAAAAGTGAGAGTAATGAACTATCCTTGGGTACTACTTGACGATGTGGTTCCTACACATATCCGTGGCTGAAAGCAGACTAACAGAATAAAGTAAAATGCCGGAGGTCCTTCAGTTTTTTTCTAAACGTCTCAGTCAAAGGAGCAGATTAGAAACCGTGGAAAACTTGACATCAGCTACCTTGACACTCCTGCTAAGCGCAACCTTTTCAATCAGTCCCTTGAATAATCAAACATGAAACCTTACTATGGCGCTGACGTCATCCTCCCTAAGGTTTCTGAAGTTGTCTTCACCGAGGCGTTCAACCCCCCGTTCAACCTACATGAAGGCGAGCTTTGAACCTTTGCAGAAGCTACCTACATCTACCAACATGTTCAGCAGAAAATACTGTTTGGTGCTATAACAATCAATGGGTTTAGGGTCAGAGTTCATTAGTTCCGTGTCGGTTGAGCGAAACAAGTTGCGACTTTACATGGTTTCCATAGCTCACCCCTTGTTCCGCCATTGGGGCCAACTGCATAGGAGGAAGAAAGGACCCTCCACTGCTGCCTCCCCCCTCACTTCTTTGACACAGTAGCAGCTGTGACAATGTCAGTAACCTAACAGCTACGACAGCTCCATTTACAGCGCTACAATAGCTGAGAACTGAATTGACCTTTAACCCTCTCCCCCTCCACCCCCCGTAGAGCTTCTCAGCTTGCACGTGATCAAACAGGACCTGCATGCACCCTGGGTGAGACTGATAACAAAGCAGCGTCAAGCTGAGAGACCTGCTCTAGGAATCGTGTGCCCACGTCCCAAAAAAAGGTGTTTTCTCATCCTGTCTTCCAAGTACAGCTGCTGGCAAGGATCTGAGGGTGGTCTGACCTCGTAACTACCATGAACCTACTGTTGGCTTTGGCACACACAGCAGGCCACTTAGAACTCGCAAGTGTAAATATATCCGTGAAACAATATTCATTGAACAGAAAAATGGATGAATATGCCACGACTGATTGACAATTACAGCTAGGAAGGGGGAAACGTTTTGCTGCAAGATTTAAAAAACTGGAGACAAGAAGTTATTTTCCAGTCACTTTGTGAACGATAAGAATTGTTTAGTTCAAAGGTCATAGTCAGAAAAGTGGACATGTTTGTGGCGATGGTCAGTCTGCAGTCTGTAAGTACCAGTCATTGTCATCAATCCCATCATTTCATCTTGGAGCCAAACCTTTGAGTTGGCATGGATTGCAATGTGTAAAGTCTGTGGCTTAGTTCCCCCCATCAGAAAATA
Organism: Pomacea maculata; assembly: GCA_004794325.1. Classification (NCBI taxonomy): domain Eukaryota; kingdom Metazoa; phylum Mollusca; class Gastropoda; order Architaenioglossa; family Ampullariidae; genus Pomacea; species Pomacea maculata. Next base: position 454,522 of record SRHC01003610.1, on the reverse strand, counting down.
AATATTCTGTGTGAGTGTGCTGACAACCTATGAACTCTGACATTTATGGAGCTGATGTCATGCCTGTGGAGCGAGCCTGGCACTATGAATGGCTCAGGGCATCACCAACAAAGTTTAGCGGTAGTGATTGTAGTCGGGTGGGATGCGGAGACAAAAGAATCTACCAATGGCAACCACGTGGCAGGAAGTGAATACTGACACTGAAACCTCGGTGTTGTCGTTTGGCACATGTAAGCCTCCTTGTACCACGAATTCAATCCATCTTACAGTTCGCAATGTCAAACACAAAAGCTGTTGATATCTATGAACATTAAATTCTTTAAACCCACGATGTCCATCTGACGCTATTACATAAAACAGAAGCTCTGAGAAGGGCTGTAGGAACTCCAAGAAAAACTGTAGAACAAGCTGCAGAAGAAATTAGAGTAAAAGTAACAACACGTTTCTTTTGCTTTCCCAAGATGATGTGATTGATGACAGGAAGGATGACAGCTGGAGGTGAGAATCAAAGATGCGGTGTCGTCACTATAGATGACCAAGAAACGGTCTCTACAACGCCGGCTAAATTCACAACAGTTTAGTTTCCTCGCGGGTGCCTGGACTGATACAGAATTTTTCACAACCAGTTGCATGTATATCTCTCCGTTGGTCAACCATTCCAGAACCACATAAACACATCAAACACGACGCGGCCTCCATCCCTTGCAGTGCAGACGACGATCATACAACTCGACTCACACCGACAACCTGGAGGTCGCTTCCATGGTAACCAGCAGACGATTCCGCACCAGCCTCACCAAAATTAAAAATAAAATGGACGAGTGATTTGTGCTCGATTTATTTCTTCTTTCCAGTCCTTATCATCGGGAAAACAGAGTTTCTGTCAGCATTGTGTTACAGAGGGAGATGTGAAACAAAGGTGAGCACGAGTAGAGAGGACGCTGGTGGCACCAGAGTAGAAGACGTGTTGACAGGGGTTTGATATCTCTTGAAGACGATGTCTGTCATGTTCCTTGAATGTTCGGGTGTCCAGCAAGCTACCAGTGAAAATAGGCACTGAGTACTGAAGGGTGTAAAACCAGGGTGGGAGATGGTCGCCTTGTCAACTACCTGCTTCGGTAGGTAAAAATACATGCTGCACGGCCAAGCGGTGCCATCGAGGCGTCACTCCGTGACCGGCCGCTGTTCGCAAGACTCGAAGGAGTACTCAGGGGTAAGGGTTAGCGAGGTGGACGTGATGTCCTCTTGAAGCAGCTCCATCTGGCGGCGAAGGTCCTGTAGGTGCTGGTGGATGTCGTGCATCTGGAGGCGCGCGTTCTGGAATGCCGAGCCCGCGGCGTCAGCGGAGGTCTCCAGCTGCTTGTAGCTCTCCTCCGCTGCAGAACTCTCGGCCCAGAAGTCATCGCTGTCGGCGTCGTTATCGTGGGAGGAGTTGTAGATGGTACAGGACAGCAGCACTTCGCCACCGTGCTCTTCTGAGTAGGAGCGCTGAAACACCACCTCCGCCCCATCGTCCTCGTCGTCAGCGTACATGCTGTCCGTGCTGGCGTCGTCGCGCTGCTCAGATGTGTCGAGGTCAGACTCCGTCCTGTCCGTCCTCGCTGGTGACGTCTTCGACCGACGTCTGGCCGACCAGAAGTCTTTGGTCCGAACATCAGCAGGGTTCAGGAAGACGGGCTGGGATTCGGCTGTTGGTGTCCTGTCCTGAAGATCCTCCAGAAACGTCTTGACGGACATGAGCTCCCCAAACGTGTCCTCGATCTCCGGGATCCTCAGGGAAGAGTCCACGTTCGAGGAGTCTCGCTGTCCACCACTTGCTTCTTCTCCATTCTCAGAATCGGATGATGCGCTGCGTCTATCCCCTTGGAAATGTTTGGTTGTCCTGTGAGTGTGTGTAGTTCGCTGAACATACTCCTTTGGAGAGCTTCTGAGCGGCTCGTCGCCAGGCGACACCAGGTCGACCTCCTGGCTGACGTCCCTGTGGGAGGCGCACTCGCTACAGCTTGAGATGTAGCTATCGTCACTGTTTTCCTCGTGATATGCATCGATGACATCACGTATGCGTTGCGAGCCTCGTTTTGGTTCAGGTTCAACAGCATCGACCCGGACACTTGGAACCTCGAGGGAGTTCCCTACCTGACGTCGTCGTTTTTGTCTGGGCTTCTCCCCCTGCGATTCCCATGCACTTTCAGAATTGTCCAAGTCTTCCTGGGCGGTGGGTCGCACCCCTTCGTCTTCGTCCACACTACGGACAAACACAAGACTCTCCAAGAGGATGAAAGAACTCTCCTCGAATTCTGCAGAGTCCGTCGTTGACCTGGTTTTAAAAGAGGTCAAGGTTTCATCGGTGGCGGTGGAAGCTGTACTGGTGCGTTTGGAGCTGGAGCTGGTGTCCTGGTCAGTGGACAGTGTGTCTAGAGTGTCCAGGGACAGCGGTCTTGAGGAGGAGCTCTCTATGTGGGAAAGAGGAAGCTGCGAGCTGTCGCGAAAGTCTGAAAGCATTTCCGGCAGATTGGTGTCGTGCTGATCGAGACTTTGATCCTCTGTGCTAGCTATACCACTTCCTATACTCCGCGAATGGTCAGTGTCATCTGCACACCGCTCTCCTCTTGAGTTAACAAATTCTAGCTGTTCACGTCTGTTGCTCTCTTGATGGTGGAACTGTTCGCTGACGTGGAGACGCGAGGCTGAGGTCACGTGGGTGTCAACACTGTGTTCCTCGTCGTCAAGTTCATTCTTGTTGTCAGCCGCGCGGCACTCTAGAAGGCTGGACAACCGCCTGACCACAATCTCGCCAAACAGCTGCACGTCTTTAGGGATTGTGTGGGACTGCTTCGTGTCCCAGCATGCACCATCTTCCTGTTTATCTACCTCTTCTTCGTCTTCCTCCGCCAGCATATCCATGGGCGATGGAGTTGGGGGCGGGACGATCTCTGTTGGGGGCGGGCTGTCAGCTACAGGGGGAGGGGCGCAGTTTGTTGGGGGTGGTGTTTGATCTACGGGGGGCGGGGCATTTTCTGCGGGCACCTGGTCTGCAGACAATTGGACTTGCTCTTTGGCGAGTGGCACACTGTCTCGTTCTACATTCATCCCGCCTGTACATCTCTCCCTTCGATCCTCATCTGCCGCTGCAATCACTTGCTTAGGTCTCCCCTCGGACCTTTGTTCTCTTGACAAGTTGTCACTTCGTTGACTGTCTTTCGTCTTCTCAACGTCGGCCACCCCCTCTCCATTTGCTACAAACCCAGCACGTGCTGCCACACTAGTCCCTTGCATCGTGTTTGCACATTCTGCAGGCAGAGTAGACAAGTGGGCGGAGCTTGCAATGTCTGTAGCCACACTAGACACTTGTGTAGTATTTGTAGCCAGGCTAGCAGATTGTGTCGTAGCCCCTGTAGCCATGTTAACTGCATGTTTTGTACGATCTGCAATGTCATCTTTCGACTGTGAACATGTTTGCACCTCGGTACCGCGCACTGGCAATTTGGGAGTCTGCGAAATGTTGGCGGTTGTGCCTCTGTCACTCGATCCCTTGTTCTCATATGCTTCTGACATTCCTTCGCTGGAGGAAAGCACCAGGGCGCCCGCCCCTTGTCGTGAAGGGGGGCCGCTGGCAAGACTCGCGCTCACACCGCTCACTGAATTAAAAACATCAGCAGCTGACTGGTTAGCTCCCTTTCCGCCGCTGGTTAGCTTTTCCTCGGCAGTCATACCGAGTGCAGGAAGACGCGGTTCCTGTCTCCTTCCGTCCTCGAATTCGGTGACCTCAGGAGGTGGCCTTTCCGCCTGGCTGCTGTCCTCAACTGTCCGACCTGGAGCCTGCGGTGTCGCTTGTTGACTGGCGTGGAGCGCTGGGTTCACCGGGTGCATTGCTTTCTTCATCGGCTCTGGTGAGAGCCCAACAGGGCTGTTTTTGACATCCGTCTGTGAGCTGCCAACAGAGCTGCTGTCTGCACGCTGAACATGCGAGGAAACATTCCTGTCAGTGTCCGGCCCCTGTTGCTGGGGACGAGGATGTTGACAACTGTCCTGTTGTTTTGGCAACGCCACACTCGCGCCTGTTTCCAGGCGACAGATGTTGATGGTGGTCGGCACGGACCCTACCTTCTGCACGATGACATGTGACATAGGGGGGTTTCGGTTGTGGGAGACAGTGGTGGGATCATCGTCGAGTGATGAAGAAGGGTCATTGTCATGTGACAGCTCTGAGGAAAGCTGCGACTGCGCAGGCTGGAACTGACAAGAAAGTTTCGTCTCTTCCGCTGCCATGGCTTGTGTAGCGACGACTGTCACAGGAAAAGGAGGAAACTCATCGGCAAAGCTGTCGCCATCAGACGGACTCCACTTTCTGTCAGTTCGATGCTGGCTTTTGCTGGTGCTGCTACCGCCGAAATTTTCACGGTCGGGAGGAGGAGGGTGCCTGTGAAAGTATGGCCTTTTGTCCCGTGGGCCAGTCCCGGGAGGCGAAAAGCTCTCGTCCGTGGAGCTACCAGCGTCCTTGTCAACGGAACTCGAAGGTGAAAGTTCGGCGGTAAACACTTCTCGAAAGGTGGTACATTCTTTGATAACTTCCCGTATTCGCTCGCCCAGGTTCTTCCCTATCGCCTTGCCGGCTGCCGTATCGCTGCCGCTCTCCAGCCGGGGAGGAGGGGGGGACTGCACGAACTTGGCGCGTGCTGGCGTGCTCGGGCTGCGACCCTCCCTCTCTCGCGCGCGCCCCTCCGAGTCGACCTCCTTTGCATTCCACGCTTCCTCTCGTGCGTTGTCTTCTACCGTAGAGTCTGAGCTAAACGCGCCCCGTTCAAACCGGTCTCTCCTGGCATGGAAGTCTGAGCTGGCGGAGGCGGCTTGCAAAGAGAGCTGTCGGCCCAGCATCGGTGCGCTCTCCACCGTGCCGCTTACCGTACTGCCTTCAAAACGAGCGCGCTCGCCCTGGTCGTGGTCTTGCAGCAGCTGGATCCTGGAGTGGATGGGTCCAGCCAGGGCCGCTCGCTCATCGAACGTCTCGAGGGCGTCGTGGAACGTGGGACTGGACATGGGGGACTCTGACCCCGTGCGGCTACCAGCCTCGCGTTTGCTGATTCCTGGTACAGAGAGTTCCGAGCGGTAAGTTATCTTGGTGGTGACGTCACATGACGCTGGCTTTTCGGGCTCCTGGCGAGGACGTTCTCCTGGAATTATCTGCGCTTTGCATGCCGACGGGTGTTTCAGGGTGGAGATGCAGATCCTCGATGCATCCACCCCTTTGTACTGAATAACATTAATGTTGTGCTTGCTAATTGCGTCACTGGGTGGAGGACCCGGTAACTGCACGTGCGCAGAACGAGGAGAGCTTGGGGGAGAACGAGTGCGCGTGCCAGCGCCCTCTGTCTTCTTTTCTTCGAAAGAGCACATCCTGCTGTGAGACTGGCTGGAACTTGACACGTTTCGCTGACGTTTCAGCTTCGGGGACACTGATCCAAACACGGCAGATTCTGACCCCTGAATGATCACTTCCTCTGAAACTGGGGCCACGCCACCTCCGTCTCTTTCTGCCGTGGGCATGCAGCTGTCGTCTGCCGATGTTGAACGATTAGCCGCTGCTGCAGCTGCGGTCACGGGACTACCGCCTTCAGGAGCTTTTGCTGCAGCGTCAGTGGCTGCAAGAGTCGGTGGTGGGATCACGACAGCCGTGGATGGTTGAGATGCAACACTGCAGTGTTTTACCGGTGTTCCTTTACTTGCTTCAAACATCCGGATGGTCTTGGGAGAGCCGGGAGCTTCGGGGTCCAGTTTCCCCTGAACGGTGATCACCTTCCTGCCGATACTTTTGGGAGACGGGGAAGAGCTGGGCGTGTGCACACCTGGTCGTCTCCTCGCCTCGGGAGACCTGCTGTGAACCCCGACGTTCATGAGTTCATCTTGAGCGAGTGCTAAATGACGCGGACGTACTTCATCATGGTCGTCAGGTATTGTCTTAGTGTCTTCCTGTCGTTGTAGTCTCCGAGAACTTGTCTGAGGACTTCCAAGTGTTGTCGATTTTTGTCTCGGCTCTTCAGAAACAGCAGGAAATTTTCTACAGACCACCGGACTGCCCATGGGGACAACTCCTGGCTTAACAGCCGCACCTGCGCCATGTTGATAGCCGGGTCCTCCTCTAGTGGAGCCTGGACTACAAGGTGCCTCCCTAGTTGATCCTGGGCTACCAAGACCTGCTCTTGAGGGACCTGGGCTACTAGGACCTGCCTTTGTGGGACTTAAACTGCTAAAAACTTCGGAGATTTTTGTTGGCTTTGTAACGTTAAGTGGTTTCAGCTGAATCTTCTTGACAAGCACTGGACTGTTCTCGATGCTTCTAGAAGGTAGGCCGAAGTATGTGCCCTTCGGGGTATTACTACCTTCTCGGAGGAAAGGCCGATGACGAGGCACGCTGGGGCTGTTCTCCACGCTCTGACTCGCACCGCCCACCGCGTCAACACCTCTTGGGGTCAAGCTGCCCTCTCTTATTGGCTCATTCTCTCCCCTCCCTAACCGCCTGATCGCCAGAGGGCTGCAGTCGCTGGTGAATGCGCTCTCATGCCGAGTGCTGTCCAAGTCGGAGAATTTTTCGATGATCGTCCTCTCAAGCGTGCGTTCCAGTTCCTCCAGCCGCTCGATGCACGAGGCGGCGTTGGTGTCGATGGTGGACGAGGAGGTGCGACTGCTCGATCGTTCTCCGGAAGTGGACAGATCGTCCTGATAGATGGAGGAGCAGGTGGTGTTAGAGGAAAGATCGGAAGGGATGGGTGGCACTGGTTCGTAAAAGGAATCCTTGGGTCTCTGGGCCAGCGGAGACCGCGGCGGCCCACGGCGGATCTGAGGCGACGAGACAAGAGGCGTGCTGTATCCGCCGCTGGCTATGGACGCGACGTCGTCTGCCATCGTTTGCCGTGCCGCTGCCGCGCCGCCTCCGCTCATCTCACCTGCTTTCCTCGAAGCCATCACCAGGTCTGCTGGCAAACACGCTTCGATGGAAAATCCGTCGTGAAAATCGGAGGAAGACACGACAGAGTCGTTGTCATAAAAACCCGCACTCGCAACTCCTTCTTGCGAGCGCGTGGAGGCGTCAAGGTAGGGGCTGAGGTTCTCGGCCGAGTGGAACACCATGGACTCCGAGTCCGCCCTCGAGACGTGGCTGGACTCCATGTCCAAGTCCACGTCCGAATTCGCTTGTTTCCGCTTGCCTCGGGGTTTCACCTTCTTCTCCTTTTTCTTCTTCTTCTGCTTCTTCTCCTCCTTTGCCTTTTCGCCGCCATGTCTGTTTCCCATCTTGCCGAGTCTTCACACCCAGCTTCCTGGGCGAAACTCTTTGTCCTCTGAAGAACTGCAGGCAGTGTTCGGTTGCAAGCAAAAGATTTATGCCGTGCTTCTGCAGCACGGGCTTGGCTGTAAAATCATTGCTACGACCAGCTTTTCTTCCGGAAAACCAGTTCCACCGCTAGTAATGGGCTCGTCATCGCAGATAACTACAACTGCTGCCACCTTGCTGCAGCAAGCCAGAAGCTGAGATTTCCGCAGGCGGCTGGTGCCACGTGACTGATACCGAACACGCGTTGTAATTTATGGACGTCAGGATCTCGTTTTTGGATGTCTTTTATTTTTAATTATTTATATTTTTATTGGCTCAGACAAGGCCTCTAATTTTACCCTTTGCCTTGTTAACTGAATGCTGTGGGATTCCAGGCTTTGGAAGCTCCTTTGGTCTCGTATCGAAAGGTTGTTTGTGGGAATTTTTTTCCCCCACGTTCAGCGTTTAGGTTCTGCTCCAATGATGCCACCAAAAGCTCTTGTGATGTCATCAAAAGAACAGACGGAAGTAACAGGGCACTAGCAGGGCACTAACAGGGCACTACCAGGGCGCGTCGCCTGGGAGAAGGCAGGGCCAAATTCGAAATCTGAAAAAGAGAAAGACAAGAAATTATGTTTGCAGTTTTAAACTTGAGGTCACGTGAGTGTCTGCTTGCACGAGTCTGTTGTCTGTTTTCGACTGATCTCGAAAATCTAACATGCCCCATCTATGCCCCCCTCCATCCCGGTACTTCTTGTGGACCTGCCCTGCAGGTCGTCACACTTCGCTTGTCCGTCTTCCTCGTGAGGTCAGCTTACTCCCACAGCTGTCACTCCGCCTTCTCTATCATCAGTGGTGTCTGTGTGTCTGTGTGTGTGAAACGGCATGTTCGTGCGCATGTGTTTGCATGCGATATATGTGTGTGTGGTTTATTTTAATATACGTGTGTGTATATGTGTGTGTCTATGTGTACGTGTATATGTTAACAATAACAATAATAAGCTGTTGTACTATCCACTTCTGCACCAGGTAAACTGTTTGTTTTCCCTTCCTTTATTGTCATTACCCCCACACCTTCAACTCCTCCCTTTTTTTCTGCGTCTGTAAGCTGGCTACTGTGTGTTAATTTACTACTGTGTCTGTGAGTTAGCTAGTGTGTCTGTGAGTTGGCTAGTGTGTTTGTGAGTTGGCTACTGTGTCTGTGAGCTAGCTAGTGTGTTTGTGAATTACCTAGTGTGTTTGTGAATTACCTAGTGTGTTTGTCAATTGGCTAGTGTGTTTGTGAGTTGGCTACTGTGTCTGTGAGTTAGCTAGTGTGTTTTTGAGTTACCTAGTGTGTCTGTGAGTTAGCTAGTGTGTTTGTGAGTTGGCTTCTGTTTCCGCAGCCTTGTCTGTCCGTGTATCTGCTGGCAGACAGAAAGTTTCAAATACCAAATGGCTTCATGACACTGTACAAACACGATGCAGCCATTGGCATGAAAGCTTGTCAGTCCCAATCACCACTGACAGCACTGACATGCGCTCATTAGTGAAACAACTTTGTTCACGTTGTGCTGAATAGTCTCACTTCTTTTTATCCTCCGTGTGTCAAAGGTCACACATCGGAGGGACACTTTTCTACCTTCTATAGTGAAGGAGGAACAGGTTGTCAGTACTGGCACACTTATAGTGTAACTACACACTGAGATGTACTCACTGACACAAATCAAGGAAACACGGTTACAAAATATAGTCGGTGTAGAAGATGAAGACAACACATTTAGTTTTCTTTACACATGAGGATAAAACAACAGTTGACATCATTGTCGTGAGACAGAGAGACAACAACAGACACAAGTGTAGTGAGCAGACACAACACTATAATGACAGGTGTAGTCAGCTGACAGAAAAACACTGTAGTATACAACCTTCTATAATCTCATTCATACAGATACAAGCTACAGTAACACACATGAAGTGTGATACACATAGAACTAAGTGACACACTTCTAGTGTGATACTGTGACATTACAGACACACGTGTAGTTTGATACTGTGACAACATTACTGACATACTTGTAGTGTGATACTGTGACAACATTACTGACACACTTGTAGTGTGATACTGTGACAACATTACTGACACACTTGTAGTGTGATACTGTGACAACATTACTGACACACTTGTAGTGTGATACTGTGACATTACTGACACACTTGTACTTTGATACTGTGACAGCATTACTGACACACTTGTAGTGTGATACTGTGACAGCATTACTGACACACTTGTAGTGTGATACTGTGACATTACTGACACACTTGTAGTTTGATACTGTGACAGCATTACTTACACACTTGTAGTGTGATACTATGACAACATTACTGACACACTTGTAGTGTGATACTGTGACAGCATTACTTACACACTTGTAGTGTGATACTGTGACAACATTACTGACACACTTGTAGTGTGATACTGTGACAACATTACTTACACACTTGTAGTGTGATACTGTGACAGCATTACTGACACACTTGTAGTGTGATACTGTGACAGCATTACTGACACACTTGTAGTGTGATACTGTGACAACATTACTGACACACTTGTAGTTTGATACTGTGACAGCATTACTGACACACTTGTAGTGTGATACTATGACAACATTACTGACACACTTGTAGTGTGATACTGTGACATTACTGACACACTTGTAGTGTGATACTGTGACAGCATTACTGACACACTTGTAGTGTGATACTGTGACAACATGACTGACACACTTGTAGTGTGATACTGTGACATTGCTGACACACTTGTAGTGTGATACTGTGACAACATTACTGACACACTTGTAGTGTGATACTGTGACAACATTACTGACACACTTGTAGTGTGATATTGTGACAACATTACTGACACACTTGTAGTTTGATACTGTGACAACATTACTGACACACTTGTAGTGTGATATTGTGACAACATTACTTACACACGCGTAGTCAGATAAAAGAAAATATTGACAAATGTATTGAGATATTGGGAGACCAGCATCATGATAGATATAGTCAGCAGAATAACAATATAGTAACATACTTTCAGCTTGAGAGATGAAATCACACTGAGATCCTTCTGAAAGTGAAATATGATACAACAAGAACAACACTGACATACACTGTAAGAAAGAAAACGTTGACAAAGAAAAAAGAACTAAAAAAACAAAAAACAAAGCAGAAATTCATTCTGGAGATTTAGGAGGCCATCATTAGCAGCTTCTTGACATTTCTAAGGGTAATGATACATTACTTTTATCATTAAATAACTTCTATATTAAATAATACTTCCATACATATCCATGTATCCAGTTGCATGGTAAACAGTAAAATAAATCACTTCATTAATGGGTTTGTGAATCTCCTCCTGCAGGATGATAAACACGAACAAAATACGAAAAAATACGTGCCTCTATTCATGCGAGAAAAAATATTTTTGTGTTGGGGGAGGACATTAAGAAAAGAACATCTCGTTTCAGAAAAAAAAATATTTCACTTGATAACTAAGTTTACTTGCTTTTGCTACACATGTTGAGCTGCTGGTGTTGATACAGGCTGTAGCACGTGCACAGTGTCTGACGGTGTAACCCAGGCTGTAGCACGTGCACAATGTCAGACGGTGTAACTCAGGATGTAGCACGTGCACAGTGTCTGACGGTGTAGCCCAGGCTGTAGCACGTGCACAATGTCTAACGGTGTAACCCTAGCGGGGCTGATGTTAATCTTAATTACTACTTCCTGAGCAGGTCTGTGCAGTTACCAGGGAATCACGGCTCGTAATGAAGGCTGCTCTGTCTTGAGAACATCGGCCGCTGTAGGCTCCCATCTCGGCATCTGCCATAACGACGTCGGGTGTGTCATAAACCTACTACATCAATGAGTTTTTTCTCACTGGGATTTTGTTTTACGATTTATAGTTATACTTTACTTTCTTCTTTTTTTTCCTCGTTGTCTTCCTGCAGACGAGACGATTTAAAAAAAATATTTATATGCAGGCGTCAGCTTTCAATGCTCTGATAGCATTCAAGTGTCTCACAGGTGTGATAAGTGTCAGAGGTGTCAATGGTGTGAGGGGGCTCACAGGTCTCATAGATCTCAAGTTTTTTGTTCACACGAGTTTGACGGTATCACAGGTCTCTTGGGTCTCATGTGTCTTACAGGTCTTATGGGTCTCGCAAGTCTTACAGGTCTCATCAGTCTGTATTTCACAAATTATTCGACGACGACAGACAAAGAATGGTGAAGCCAGTGATGATGGCGAGGAAGAAAAAGAAGAGTAAGATGTACACAGAGACAAGCAGAAGGAAGGGGAGTAAGAGGAAGAGCGCAGGCTGTACAGACAGAAAAAAAGTGTGACAGGAAACGATGGCATGATGGAAAAAATCGTGTCTTTGATAACGAAAAAAAAAAGCTGCAGGGGCAGGGATGTGGGAGGAGGTGTGAGGGGAAGAGGGGAGAGAAGACATATAGGAAAATGTCTGCAGAAGGAACTCGCATCCTGTTCTCTTTCCTCCAGGAGATGCGAACCTTCAAACTCAAAGTGACAACTTTTACTCATTAATCATTTGCTGCAGGAAATAGTACTGTGATGTAACAGAAAAAAACGCAAGGAAAGAAAACTCTGGCGGAGAGAGGAAAAACAACTCTGTTATAAAAAATAAAAAGGAAAAAATCTCATAACATCGATAAAATGAACGAGGACCGAGCACATGGAACAGTTATGGGGAAAAGAACTGTTACGTAAGCAAGGAATAAAGGACTAAGGAGGTACCGCTTTACAAAGAAGAAGCCAAAAGCCTTTGACACAATACAGGGAAGCAGCAATAAGGAGACAGGGCACAGGAAACAAATCTTTGACAGAGAGAAATGAAGAACTGTGGCAGAACACGAAGAATGTAGAACAAGAACAAGAAAAGAAAGAACTATGATGTAAAGAAGAAAAGAAAAGCTTGTTTCATAATAAAGGGAAGATGCTGTGACGTCAGACGGGTAAGCCAAATAGAGGCCCAAACAGCGAGAAGAAAGGACTGTGTCAATATAAAAATAAACAAAAACACTTGTGATGTAACGCAGAGAAACCGGAAGAAAAGGACCGAAGAGATAAAATAAACTGACGTGAAAACAAGTGAACAAGAACGCAAAAAAAACCCCCAAACTATTACGTGATAGAAAGACAAGGATCTGTAATGTAGCAAAAGGAGACTAGAATAATACGACATAACAGAGGGAAGTAGGAAGTACAACAAAACAGATAATAATAATAACAACAACAGTTGGCTTGTATGGCGTCTTGTCTCCCCTGTGGACGAGAAAGAGGAGCGTCATAGATGACAGATGTTGTGACGTAAAATTAAGTTGACGCCAGAACAAAATGACGGTACACCACGTCAAAGGTCAGCGTCTACACACAACACGAACACACTCCGCAGGCTAAATATAAAATATGTCAGACAGGCCGGAATATATTTTATAGTAAAGACAGTTGTAAACAGCACATCAGACAGGCGGCACCAGTCCAATGACCCCAGCTCACGCACACATTCATTGACCAAGAGGACATGAAGCTCATTGAGCTGTGCCGATCGTCGTCTGCAGGTCAACAATGAACTGTAGCTACAGACATGAATAGACCCCACACTCCACAGCCACGATGCAGGCCCGTAATAAACATACACATAAACATACACAATTACAAGTCACACACGATGGCAGGCCCGTAATAAACATACACAATCACAAGTCACACACAATGGCAGGCCCACAATAAACATACACAATCACAAGTCACACACGAGGGAGAGGTCAGATAAGACACAAATACAACAGAGCTCCGCCCCTCCTGCCAGTTAGGCGAGGGAACACCACTATACTCTCAGATGGGTTGAAGACTTGTAATACTAGAGAACTGCAACAAGACCCTAACCTCAGCCCTAACCTATCAGAGAAAGTAAACAACTACAAAATCACAGAGAAATGTGGCGCAACACTGGGAAAACTGGAACAGTACGTTCCAGAAAAGGAAAGGCAGGCAAACTAGACAAAAGAGAAATGATTATGTTGTTGCATAGCAACAGGAGCAGCATGACATAATAATAATGATGATGACTTAGTTATAACAATAGGAGCAACATGACATGATAACAATGATTAGATGATAAAGCCAAAGCAGCATGACAGTAACAATGACTTAGTGATAACAATGTTCGCTGTGCCTAGGATGCGTTCCAACAAAGAAACATCTGAATAAAAACAGTAATGGAGCTTGCGTTACCCTCTCAGACGGCAAGAAAACACATTTACAGGGATTCTATAAGTGTCTGTAAGTTCTTATTGTGTTTGTGTGCTTTGTTTCCCCTTTCTTTTCTTTTTCTTTTTAGTATTCGCTTTGAGCTCAGATTTAATGGTGGGGAAAAAAGCTCTAAACAAATTCAACAAAGTACATAACACATGGAACACGAAATAATAATGAGAATTTAGTTATAACACAAGGAACGACATAAAATAATAACAATAATGACAGTGATAACACAGGGAATAACGTGACATAATAATAAATGGTCATCTTGCATCGAGTGCACTTGCACCTGGAGATCGGCCACCTATGTGCATCCTTTCGACCTGGCAGAAACACGTGAACGTTGAAATAGTAAAGCTTCTGGTGTGTACTGATGAGTCACACAAGCACACTTGCTGCGAAAACCATAGCAACACTAATAAGTTCTTCAGTAAGCTTTCGCCTACAAGAACGTCACAGGTCTCTGACCTCGCAGAACGTCACAGTCTCTGACCCCGCAGAACGTCACAGTCTGTGACCTCGCTAAGTCGCGAAGAATTGAACTGCAAGTTTCTGGCCGAGCTTTGAGACAAAGGTGATGCCCAGGGAGTCGCCCTCTTCGCTGTGTCGTCTGCTTCTGGCACTGTGCGCAGCTTGCACAGAAGCACCTTCCGCAGGTTACGTGCGGCATCACGGAAAGGTGAACTGCTCTCAGACACTGATAACCTCCCCTGCTGCTGACACTACTTTTCTCCCCATTACTTACCCCTCCCCCTCCTTCCTCAGAGAACACACCTTTTCTACGTTCAATGGCTTTTAGTGGAGCCAGAGGCAAAAAAATAAGTAGCAAAACGTGACCTCTTAAAGACCTTCGACTTTTCTCTGGAACTGATCCAGAAAAACACTGATAGCAAAGGCTTCGGGTAGATGTTACAGCCTGAAAAAAAATCCACCTGGGCAGCATCGGAGTTTGCATTATTGTGACCAGACCAGCCAGAGAGAAAAACATGATGTGTAACAATAAAGCCTGAGTGGACAGTGGTGGCCATGACACGTTGCTAAAGTACAATTGGGGTAGGGACGATGTTGACACTCTCATGCAAACGAGTCAGTGCCTGAGAACAACACAGTAAGAAAACAAGAAGATCACTCACCGATTGGTAGTTTCAGGTCGTTGGAGAATTTGGCCCTGCTCTCCGTTGGATCTCGACGATGCGTCAAACTCCGGGCCTGGCCCGCTGGCCCTAACGGTGAGTGGAAGCAAAAAGAAACCACACATACGCGCACACACACACATACAAGAGGGAGGGAGAGCGGGAGGAAGATCTACTCTAAACAGGACAAGCAGGATGTGCTGAAGACGAGGTGGAGGAAGCGCAGAAGGGGAGAGGCAGCCATCAGCGATGGAGGCTATATTTAGCCCCCGGGGTTGGCTGGAGCTGGGCGGAGGTGGGGCTGAGCCCGCCTGAAGTCTTGGAGCCTGGCGCTCGCTTTCTCTTCACGCTCATGAGGCTAGCGTCCGCGCAGAATGCACATCGCTTGCCATGAGTACGTGCAGGTGGGCGGGAGATGGGGTGGGTTGGGGTGGGGAGGGTCAGGTGAGCCCACACGTCATTAACGGTGCTCGGAGGAAAGGTGGCTGTGTGGTCACGTCACTGCTCATTACCAGGTCTGACTTCATGGACTTCCTGGCTTGCTAGTCATTCAAGCCCTCATGCCACCAATAACATCTTTCTTTCTTCTCTGATTGAGTCTTTTTCCCTAAATCTTTGACTTTGATGCAAAGCTTATAGACATTTTATAGACATTTTAAAATTTTCATCAGGTTCTTTTTATTTGGCATAGATGTGTTGGGCGATGTTCTTCAGTTTCCAAGATGATAAACTTGTCATTTTAGAATTTTAAGTCGTATTGTTTGATTGGAGCTTTGAGCAAGGCAGAGCTGGACATGTGAATTAACTGCGACTGTATCGTGAGACTTCCAACAGGTTAAATGGGTTAGGAATTGTATAGAGAAGATCGGTCTAAAGAGTGCGTTTCGTTGACTAAGCCCGGTCCAGAACCGTTTCCTGTGATGAGCTCAACCCAGGGACCTGATAATGGAAAGATGTCAGCGGCCATCCCTGCAGAAGGACATTAAGTACACCGGCATACAGCTGCTCGGCAGTGACATCACTAGAGACTCACACAAGCCTCCGAACAGCTCAGAGATTTATTGAACATGTTGATGCTTCCACATACATCCACAACTTCTTTTGTCTGAAAAGGATTAAGGACAGGCAGAGAGCGCATGGGAAAAACACTGAGCCAGTAACAAATGACACACCTAGTGAATAGCTAAGCAGTGAGGTAGCTAACCTTGGACCTTCGACATTTCCCGTAATGTTAGGCTAACAACCGTCATCTGAGAGGAACAGAGAGCGAGTTTGTCAATAATGGGCTCCCCTGCTGCTAATCTGCCATGCATATGGCACATCAGGAAGCTGAAAGGAAAGTAATCGACGAATGGTTATCAAAATGTGGCTGTATAAATAAATAATTTTTTTGACATGCCCAAAGCTGCTTGGGAATGTAAACTTGACAAAAAAAGAGAAGAAAGAAGGAACCACATTACACCGCACCACATACCACACCAAGCTACACCGCACCACCTTATCTTTGATACCCTCCATACCTCGGGCGCTCACAGAGAGAGGTGCAGTGTAGAGTGGGGGATAAAATATCTCTGGCACCGTCTGGCAGAAATCTTCTGTTAAAATACTTAATTGGGAAAGAGCACAATGCGCCTTCTTCAAGGCAGGAGACAGACCATCTGCTGTGTCCATTGTTACAAAATAAAGGCTTCACATTTTCAGCTAGTTTAGGCAACCTGACTCAACTCAGAATCTTGAAGAGGTCTGTATGGTCAGTCAGTGGAGGCTCAGTACAAACAAGTTTTATCTCTGTCTCACTCCATTGTACTACCCCGTTTAACCTCACTCCTCGGTGTCGAAAATGGGTGTGGTGACACCACATTGCACCACACCCAACACCAGACCTCTCGAACAGGGCGAAACTCCCACAACTAGGATTGTAGAGGTAAAAAACACTAAAACAAACTTTTATCCTAACAAAAGATGTATAGAAAACAAGAATCGTTGATTTAAAACATGTATGTGTGTATACCTTCAGCTCGATAGACGATGAGCCACCAACAAAACCACTCTCCTGCAACCGCTGCAACGCGCCCACGACTGATCACGTGACCCAAGTCAGCAATCCCTCTGAAGTCCCCAATGTCAGATATCTTCCTAAAACAAGGAACCAGCACCAGTCTCCACATAGGGCGGAGACGAGATCGGAAACTATGGGTGAGTGAGCGAAAACAGGATACGGACAGGAGGACGTGTTGCTAAATAAAGCGCGGAAAACATCTTCTGCCCTCTACCCGCCAGAGAAAACATGATAAGGCTAGCGGAGGTTGATGTCCATATGTAAACATATAGTGTAATGTTGGTGTTATGTTTACAAGGAATCGCCCTTGTGTTGGAACGATGGTGGGTGGGGTAACACTTGAGCAGCCGTGTCTGGAACCCTTGTCCCCGTCTGCTTTTCCGTAACAAAACTCCAGGTGTGTCGTCAGTTTGGTAGAATTAACGGAGGTAGGAATCTCAGATCAGGTTTCAAATTAGGGCGTGTCTCGAGAATGAACCGTTGCCTGCGGCAGTGGCTTTTACAGCAGTTTGACAATCAGGTAAAACCTTGACATATTAACTGTTAAATTCTGAAAGTTTGAGCAGTGCAGTAAGAAATCCACAAATAAACACATCAAATGCTACCAAAATAATACAACTTATACCATTTGCATGCATGTACATTCAGATTAAAGTGAAGTATCAAATGCAACAATAATTGATGTCAATGCAATACCGTGAATGCTCACAAAATCTGCCCAGAGACACTTTGATACATGGGTGTGGCCTTCAGCAAATATGTGGCGGTGACTGAATTTTCTCGTCTGATGTGACTGACTGTAGTTAGATGTACATATGAAAAAGTTCCAAGATGGTACAAGAATTTCTTACATAATATTTGAACATTATCTCTGTAAAATAATTCCTGGTGTATGACAAATGCACTGCATAGAAGTTCTTCTGTCTCGCAGAGAAGTGGAAAATGAAATTTTTTTCCTAACAAGCGTTTATAGCAGCTACTACACTGGTGGTCTAGCAACATCCTGCTATCTCAATGCTACGTTCCCCTGACGTCATCACAACGTAGCATATTACGTGATCAGCGGGTCACGTGAGCTTTGAGGAGACCACGTGATCAGCTCAGTGAACAGTTAACACTCAGCCTCGGCAGCCCTCGTGATCAGAGCTTTACCGCCTAAGAACCGAGAGGCCCAGGTGACTCGTGTCTGGCATCATTCACGTAGACAAGCTTGGCAGTTTAATCCCATCCCTAAACGTGCAGGTAACACACTTCAGGGAGCGAGGACTGTGTACAGAGGGAATGGCATGCTGTCAGATAACCTCTGTCATACCGAGGAAAGCTGAAGCAAATATTTAGCATGTCAAAACACTACAATCATGGAACCTGAAGGCTGAGCCAAATTGGTCAGATATATTTGAAACGGCGTAGGTGCGTTTACTCTTTCAGCAACCAACAGATTTGTCAGATCATTAAAACATCCTTCGACTGAAATAAAATTATAAAGCTTTTGTTGCAGACGATTTGATTAGTTCTTGCACGATTACCCTGCTTCATTCCACTGCCTGATTGCCTGAATTTTACACAAATTGTTTCATAATACCAATAATCCTTCCCATCCCATCACATTCAATAGACATATGGATTTTCTTTTCTTTTCAGACTGAATGTGAAGGTAACTAGGGCACGATACTTCCGGAATATATGTCAAGTGTGCATGGCATCATGGAC
Organism: Pomacea maculata; assembly: GCA_004794325.1. Taxonomy (NCBI): domain Eukaryota; kingdom Metazoa; phylum Mollusca; class Gastropoda; order Architaenioglossa; family Ampullariidae; genus Pomacea; species Pomacea maculata. The sequence goes on along the minus strand of SRHC01003610.1, from coordinate 435,983 downwards.
CCACTGAGGTCATTCAAGACCGGTCCTGCTGGTGGTGGTGCTGCCATGTAAGGTTACCTCCCCTCAATCTCAGTGTAGCCGACCCGGGGTGTTCTGTGCCGATAATGAAGAGAGTTGTGAGCGACACGAGCGATAACCACGCGATGCCTACACCGCATCGCCGCTCACTTCTCATCAATGCCCTCCGCCAACTCACCGCTAAGCTATGGCCGGCAACGTGTAACCGCGGGCAACCAGGTGCGGTCTCTGACCGTACGCCACGTCTGCTGAACGTGGCGCGTGCTGTCTGGAAACTTGTGGGTAAGTAGTCTCAGGGAGTGGTGCTGGCGAGATAGAGGTGCTGGAGAGTAAGAGGGAATAGTATCTATGAGCAAGACACATCATCGTGCACACCCATGCCTTCCTTCCCCTTCCTCTTCAAGTTCCTCCCATCCCCCGCAAGTGAAAGTTGCGAGCCTCTTTCCGCAAGATGACGCCACTGGGGGGTTCCTCCGGCATGCGCCAGCCGGCGAGGTGGGCGTGCAATCAGCTACAAGAACCGCAGAAGCCGGAGCGAGGATGCGAGTGTCCACACCACGCCAGCTTGGAGAAGCCCACAACGTGTTGGCACGTGCACATTTGACGAACTTTTAACTGCAGTTTCACAGAAAGTCTGAGGAGTTCCCTCGATACACGTATTAAGACAGGTAAGGGGTGGATGTTTTTCTTTTAAAAAAGTTGATTTATTACTCTTACGATTTCCACTGTCTTGAGGATAAACCAGTTACCGTTGTTACATTCTTGTGTTTGAACAGCAGCCATTCAGATAACACGAGCGTTTAAAACATTAATTCCTCTATGAATGTATTGACTTCGATCTGGCTTCCATTGTAGTTCACATTTGCTCTGGTTTTGTTTAGTTGTCTTTTTTAGGGAGGGGGGGGGATCCGTCATTTTGTAGTGTTTTATTTGCTATATTTTCCATTTATTTTGAAGGGGTTTTTTTGTTTTTGTGTAGGAAGTCTGTTCTTCTGTGTTGCTATTCTTTACTATTTGCCTTTTGAATCAACATTTAAATTGTCTTTCATTGAGAAACAAATTGATTCTCTTAGAAAAAATTGATCTATGAAGTATGTAGCAAGACAGGAGTCACAATATATATTATGTATACATGCCGGACATATTTTCCGGTAACTAAAAGTAAGAAAACGAGACTGTATATGACAAAGGGTGGGGGTGGGGATATTGCTGGTTTACACCGAGCCAACAACTAAGGGTTTATCAAGGCAAAGCAGTTGTTCCTCTAATCAGGTGCCATATGCGGAGAAAGAACACCATGGCCAAGAGAAGATATGAACCATGTCCAGCCAATCCTCACTGTATTTGGTGAGAATATGATGTTTGGTATGAGTAGCAAATATACACAGTTAGTAACGGGGTGTATATAGTATGTGGAACATTATAACAATGATAGACGCATAAAGCTCCACGAAGGGTTCAGATTATAAGACATCAGGATATCCGGGTCTTTACATAGGCGTTTCTGTACAATAAGAGTCCTTTGTAGCTTTATAGCTGCTGTCGTGTCCTATACCACATCTATATCGCCTTGCTCTGAGTTTGTATCCCATGATTGTATTGTTAATACACACAAAACATCAGTGGTTTGTGCTGCGTCATCACAAGTCACAACTGTGATGGTCTTGGACTCGCGTTCGCCTTCACAAATGCCTTTTTCTTCACGGGCATGCACAAAACCATTGATGCATACAACATTGCCTGATTTACGAGAGCTTTAAAAAAGCAGGTTTTTTTTCTTTGTCTTCTTCTTTGATTTCTAAAGTGTCTTTCCCCACCGTAAAGAGGTACTCAGAGCCTTAGAACAACAAAATGCAATAATAATAAAAATCAGGCTATAACAATAACTGCTACAGTCACAACGGTGTCAGTTGTAGTTATGGCCAAAGTCTGTAGAGCAACACACACATAGACACAACATACATGCCCTACCTACGTTTGCCATCGGTTACTGATCAATCTACACCATACAACATTACAGGAAACTCCCGTAGACCTGGTAATAAACGGCGATTGCCTACAGCTGTCAGTGCGGAGGCTGCACAGACCAACAAAAATAAAGGTTGTGTCAGCAGCTGCATGCACGTGTATCCTATTGCATGGAGGGAAATGATCATGCAGACTGCACGCTGACAAGCTGAAGCACCCCAGGATGGTGTTCACCTGCACGTGCACGTGCGCGAGCGAACTAGAAGAACGAGGGGAGGATAGTTATACGTGATGCTGGATGGCATACCACATCCTCCCTTTCATCTGTCTGCCGGTCAGGTGGTCTGTTAGTCTGTAACTCTTGCTCCCACAATCTTATAGACGCACGCACACACACAGACAGAAAGACTGAGCAGGGACTAAAAAAGAAACTGGAAGGACGCCAGGGATGTAATGAATATTTGCCGGTATGTCGTCTGACTCGCACAATAAACACTGGCGCCTTTTCTGAGAGGTTCTACATTTGTTCGTGCACTCTAATGGGTAAGATAAATTTTTTTCTCGCTGCAGGTGTATCTGTTACACTATATAGAGCAAGGGAGGGTAATCGGCTCTTGTATTCTGGATTCATCACAAGAACACAGTTGCCCGAGTTGTTGCGCACAGTTCTGGCAAGGCTGTTAAATGTCTAGTGAGATTTGTTGAATGGACAGCCGAGTCCACAGACAGATGCTGAAAAGGGGAAACTTTCTGTGGCTGCTGGCCGCACGACCACTCTCATTTGATAAAAATATGTTTTTTCTTTGACAGACACAGTTTCGTGGACAAGATTCTAGTGGGCTAGTTCACTCTCTCTCTCCTCTTTCGCCTTTGAAAGAGTCGTTGATCCATCAAATAAAATAGTTCAGGTCTCTCCTTTCACCTTTTTTTTCTCTCTCTCTCTCTCATGCGCAAGCACCTCCCTCACTACACACACTCATATATATATGGAGAGAGAGAAGATAAAGAAGGAAAAGAATTTAGGCCAGTGATTGTATCTACATGTACACCTACTAGAGGTATGCTGGTGTTTGTGCTGGCACCGCCTGCTCACTCAGCGTGACAGATTTTACTTCCGTCTATTCTTCTGTGTGTGACTAACACCACAGAATGCCAGAAATACTGGTCCCCTGGTGAAGAACATAGGACCCAACGCCAGCGGCATTGTGCTGCTAGGGGTGCGTTTGCGCATGCGCGTCTTCACGCATCCGTAAGAGTGTGCTGGCTGTGTAATTGCTACAGACATAAATATATTTCTTCTTCGGTGTCATTTAACTTCCCCTTGGGATGCAATGACATTTTGGCAGAGATATACTACAAAGTGCCAGGGTTGGTTTGTTTGTTGTTGTTTTTTTTCGCTTTGTTTTGTTCTGTTCACGTGTATACTCGCTCGCATACCTCGGTGCAGCTCAGCATGTTGTTGGCGGAGCGGTGTTTTACCTTTCTTCTCCACCTTCTTGCATATCGGAACATACTGCAGACATGTGCCTTCCATGTTTAATTGACTGGTCCTGATCGTCGAGTAAATACTGAAAGCAGTATTGCCATGCTGCTAGCAAGCAGACACACAAAGGGACATAACTCCCATGTGTTGGGCCTGTGCAGCAGACGCGATGTTTGGAGGAGAACGATGTACGGGAAGTCGTGGCCTAGGGGCGCACACAGCAGCCAGTCTTTGCAGCAACTATACTAGCTCATACAAGGTTATTATTCGTAAATATTTACCAGTTTCTTTGTTCCAGGTACGCACCAGCCCATCGCTGAGAAACACTAACCCCTCGAGGCTCCGTCCGGCGTCAGACACCATCGTCATCCATCATGGCACTCAACCGCAAAAAGATCCCGTAAATATATATTTTTCATCAGTAGTGTTTTTTTGTTGTTTTTTTTTTTTTTTTTTTTTCGGTGGCGCAGTAGCAAATGTGAGATTAGAAAAAGAAGTTGCGTAGAGAACACACAGTCTTTATTATCTGAATATTGCGTGCACATGTATGCCCGGTTAGCTCAGTCGGTAGAGCATGGGACTCTTAATCCCAGGGTCGTGGGTTCGAGCCCCACATTGGGCGTACTTTTAGTCCCGTTTCTTTGTTTTCGGACCATGAAGTGTGACCATATATCAGGGATAATAATATAAGACAGCCAGCTAGAAAAGCCGCTTGCAGGTGACTCATACAGTGTTACTATGAAACTGAATGAACATTTCTTAAACATTACATTTTTTGATGTCAGTGATTTTGCCTGTTGTTACCTATGACTCTGAGCAAGAAATTCTTAGACAGAAACAATAAGTAAATGAAGAGTACACCAAACCAACAAGTAATTAAAAGACACTGATTTGCCTTCTTACATGCTTTTCCGTCTTCCATAAAAATCATACAACAATCTCAAGATCGGTTTTAGTCTTTGAGAAGAAAAACATTAGAATGAGTCCTGCATACGTAGAGAACATTCTGCACCTCATGGCTGTGGACATAGAGAACATTCTTCGAGTCTGTGTAGCATAGAGATCATCTTCTAAACTGTTTTTTTTTTTTTGTTTTTTTTTTTTTACACTTTACGCTGTATTCGGCTGTAAGCGCAGATGACTGTTTGTAGCCATAGACAGTAAGCCAAACAAAGAAGAGACACAATAACGTCTACAAATGCCTCTGTGTGTGTGCGCGTGCAGGAAGAACGTGCTGGAGCTCTTTGACCGTTACGTGGAGAACAACGTGCGCCACCTGAACAAGCCAGACGCCGTCAACATGCTGATGCAGGAGTTCGGACTGGATGAGGTGCAGGCCGGCGTCATGTTCGAGTCCTTCGACAAGGACCAAAACGGCGTCATGAGCATCTGGGAGTTCGAGCAGTTCTTCTTGTGTATGGGCAACCAGTAAGTGTCCACCTGTGTATGGGCAGCCAATGAGTGTCCTTCTGTGTAAGGGTAGCCAGTAGGAATCTACCTCTGTATGAGCAGCCAATGTCTACCTGTGTATGGGCAAGCTCTAGCTGAGTCCGAGCAAGCAGTACTAACTGTAAGCTCTAGAAAATTTATCTGAAAGAAAAATATATCTGTAATTTGTCTATCATTCTTCCAGCCTTTGTGACCTTTCTATGAGGTCTTCTAGTCACAAACATTGGTATGCGAGATTCGATGTTTTCCCGATGTTCTTTTATACTTGCTGTTTGTCTTGCTGAGCCCTGACCACTTCCTGTCGTCTGTCTAGTGCGCAGGAGATCGTGAAGAAGTTTCAAGAGTTGGACAAAGATGGCAGCGGCAAGCTGGAACAGGAGGAGGCTATCCAGGGACTGAAGGACATCAAGACGGGTGCAGGACGTGGTCTGGTGGACAAGGAGATCGAGTTCTTCATGAAGACAACTGCGGGAGACGATGGAGTCATTGACCTGGCACAGTTCACTAACTTGCTGTATAGACTCAAGCTGTACAATGCCCCACCACCAAAATAGGCTTCTCAACATTTTTTGTTTCTGTTTTTGTGACGAGTGAGGTTCGAGAACAGCAAGAGGGTATAATTTACACTGTTATATTAAAATGTTACTGTTGTGATTTTTTTCATGGCCTGGGTCACTCACAGAAGTCTTGGCTTGACCAATCATTACACAGTACATAAGTGATAACTTCAGTTACCCTTTTCCCTTCCACGTCTATGAGTCTTGAATGCGCTGAGCAGCATGCGACTGGAGGGGAAATAATCTTCAAGCTGTCTGAGGTATAATGACAAACTAAGCATAAATCAAATATTTTATCAACTCCTGAATCCATATCACTAGATAATTGCTAATGGCATTTTTTGTTTCGGTTTTTTATACACTAATCAAGTTTTTGTTTGAAGAACGGCACTTCCCATTCCAGTATTAATCCTCAGCTAGCTTTTCTGTATTTCTTGCGAAAATACATTCTGCACTTTTTCAAACTCGTCGACATCAGATACTATCCTGTTTATTGGCAATGCAAATATACAGATTCGCCAACTTTCATATCCTTTCACGAGTTGTAACAACTGTACTTTAGTCACCATGTGACAGCTTTTTGATGGATTATGTGTGACACCGTATTCCTTGTTTCCAGTATGCTGACGGGTTCCTCTTAAATGTTGGGAGATCCGTGTATTTTCACAAATAAGAACGTACGGGGAAAACCGGCTGGTGTTCAGATCTCATCTCAGGCAACCTGTTATTTCTTTGTATATAACACTTGTTTACATGGCCGACTGCTTTATCGTGATAGAGCCTCAGTTTCAGGGTAAGAGTAAAATGATTTTCACATCCGCACCTGCCTTTTGAAGCTACTTCCTCTACCCGTCCACTTAAGTGTTGAAAAGTATGTATAGCCATGTATAGCGACTGATGGGCTGCTCACTATGGTGTTCATTCCATTCTTTCATTTTTTTATCCTATACATACTGAACGGAAAGAGCATCTTTATTTCTTTTATCGTCTGTGTTAAAATGTTTAGCTGTATATAAGGGCTTGGCCTGCGTGTTCAATAGATTGCTTTGTTTCTCATCTAATTTTTAACATTAAACGAACAAATATTGCACGATCTTCACAAAATTTGAAACAATCAGATAATTAAAAAATGACTCCCAGCAGTAGAACTAAATCCATATAGCCAGTAGCTATGTGATATCCAATACACAAGAAGACTAGTAGGTGCGGCCTGTATATTATTGCAGTTTCCGTCGATTAGTACCTAGCGCTAGCTAAATGTTGTAACCCTGGAGGCGCATAGTCCAAGAGGTCTAAAAGCCGAATGTTCACTACTTTTGTCTAAAAAAATTATTTGCATTGTGTTCAAGTTTGAGAGCAGGTATCTGGTGATCTGGGAGTCGCACAGTTGATTTTTTTAAATTCTCATGTCACATTGTTCGCACAATATTCTTTGCTTGGTGATATATATATAAGGTGTTTTCTTTTGCAATGCTTTTATTCAGCTTTTGATATTGTGCATGAAGTATGCATTGCTATATTGCAGTTTAGAGTTGTTCAGTTTTGCGTTTTATGTACAGTCGCGTGCACCTACACATGTTTGAAAAAAACCTCATCCTAACCCAAGCCAACCAATATAGTGCACCTACCCATCTCTAAGATAACCTTTGTATCACACCTGATCCCGACCCCAAACCTAGTCCCAAATCCAAATCTCAACCAATAAATAAATGAACTATTTCCTCAGTTTTACAACACACATGTTTGTGTGGAAACTAGGAGAGAATGAAGTGCTGCCATAACATGAGTATTTTTTGGCCATGAATCTAGTATCAGAACATACTCTGAACATGCGCAATAACCGAAAAAAGAAAGATACAAAACGAAAGCCATCTAACAACTGTTCGTATTTATTTATTAGTCATGGCCTCATACTCCTTTGGCTCCATCTCTCCAGCTCAAAACTGTGGCACGAATGTTTCTGGCTGTTTACTTGCCATTTTCACATAATATTATTATGTCACTGCTGCTTGGTCTCGTATACACTTTCTGGTCAGACCTTACCAATTTTTGTGGGACAGGGATATTTATACTCTGTGTATTCTGATCACTATATTTTACACTATTGTAACTAAAATAAACTTTTTAGAAACGATGTTTTCTTTGCTGATTGGTTCGAATGTAGCAAAGATACTTAAGACGTATTGACTGTCCTCAAATTTAAGTGAAACCAAATGTGCATTAGACGAGACATGTTAAAAACGGTCAAGATCAAAATATATTAAGATTAGTATAGAATTCTATTATATTTAGAATTGTAATCTATTTCTACTATCTCTGCGGCCTTTGGGGGGGGGGGGGCAGCTGGTGCAACAAGGAGATTCTTGTGGTACAATATACCTGTATAGCCTACACTCTCGGTCCCCGGGGGCCCCGCATATGACATTCACCCAGTGCCCCGCTGGGCCCCGCGTACTGCTAAGGCCGTTACTGAGAAGTTAATGTTACAGTGTTCCTCGTTTTCTCTCGTCAAAACATAAGACATTGGCCTGATGGAAATGGGTACATGGGAGACAAATATGAAGTAATTCTTAATACCCAAGTAATTATCATCGTGCTGGAGAAAGCTGCATGCGTACTGTGTTCATACCTTAGTCACTTAAAAATTTCTCCACACGACCTACGAGTTCCCACACCTGTTCTTCCTACCTAAAATCAATGAATTTAATAAACATAGAAGTGATGAAAAATATACACATATAAAAATTTGGCTGATCTGAACGCATGCCGTCCTCGGGATCCGTACTTCCAAACGCTGAAATGCTGTTATGGGAGTGTTAGAACCACCATCCACTCTCTTATACATCCGCACATCAACTTAGCTCTGGCAGTTGTTACAGCTGCCCTTGCACTGTGAGTTCTTCTTATGTTTCACTCTATACAGGTCGCGACTCCACACTTGTGAATGTTCCGACATTCCTCACAATCTTCGCCCTCCTGGCTCATGTACTGGTATCGAAGAAAAGTATCTTGGTACTGATATATCGACCTCAAAGAACTGTTGACCAAGAGTTCCATTCGTGCTGACGCGTAGTGCCCCCGGAAAGTTTTTGTTTTTCACACATTCACACACATGACATACAACTATGGATGCCAATAGACGAGCACAAATCATGAACCAGCCAGCGCGAACAAGAGGAAGACCACAATTAACCTACTGACCCACGGGAAGAGAAGACTCTCGCCGTCCCCTTGGATGTTTCCTTCTGCCCAGACGACCTTTACCTGTCCGTTGTTCGTGCTTGGCTCTCTCTAGCTATTTAAGGTCGTCTGCCCTCTGAACGCTTGTACATAGGTTTTTTGTTTAGTTACTGGCTGTGGACACCTGGTTGATTTTAGTCTAGACTTAAATAGTGAGAGATTCTTCAGTCCCACATGTTGCCACATGACAGTTTGACTCGTATTAATTATATTTAGAATAGAGGGAATTTATGTAAGATTAAGACTAGACATTTGCTTCGGACTTGATGACAGACACATCCAGACACAGACTTGTTGGAACGGGAGAAAGAAAGAAAAGATTTGCTAAACTGCTGGATAGGGTAATACGAAGGTCAAAAAGAAGCCATGAGGTACCTCAGAGAATACTATTTTGTTCTTTGAGACAGGACCAGTAACCTTGCAGCTGCAAACTATCTTCAGTTTTATGTTCAGGCTTCGTGACCCTTTGCACAGAAAGTGAGTGATTGAATTATTACAGTAATTAAACCAAATATAACTCATTTTTCCTCATCAGATGGAAATCGAACAAACTATCACTCAAAACCCACCTTTGATAATCCAGTAAATTCTTCCGCTCAATTCTCCTCATCTCCGTCCATGAGCTTTGTTCATGTTTGCCACGGTGTCATCGGCCGTTTACTGTTGTATTTCCTCTGTTGTGTGGTCTACGTACTGTCGTTTTCATTTTTAGGATTTATCCTATTATTGTTATTACATGCACAACGTCGATGTATCGAAATGGTGAAACTCGAGTACTTAAACTGTACTCTTACACGCACTTGGGATATCCATTCCCTAACTTGACAGGTTGACAGCTTATATTCCACACCGGGAGCATGACATTTCGAGTGAAGAGCTGAATTAAGCCACTAAACCAATCTTTTGCTTTGTTTTCTTTTTTTTTTTTCTCTCTCTCTCTCATGTGTTCAGTATATCCTCTTACAGAGCCGGTGTTAGGAATACGTACGTGGGCCCCTGAACGAATGTCATATGCGGGGCTTAAAGGTGTAAGGATAGGCTACAATTTTTATACCGTACCACAGAATCTCCTTTCGTTGGGCCCCCTCTGCTCTAACATTATGACATCGAAATTTGCTCTACATAATAGATGTGTCAAAATTTCGTTCGCTTAGTAATTTAATTTTCATTTGAAGCTATATAAACCCGTAACATTCCTAGCAGGTAAAAATAAACATTAAAATAAATCTGGTCAAAGAGGTTTTTAGTTGTTTTTGTTTGGGTTTTTGAAGAGAACTACTCCATATGCAACAGTGTATGTACATACCCGTTGAATACTAATTAAAACGCTACTTGCCTCAAAACCATGGTCAAAGTACAGTGGAACCTCGGTTAGCGAACGCCTCGGATAACGAATATTTCGGTTAACGAACAAAAATTTCGTTAAAAGTTTGTCTCGGATAGCGAACAAAATTTCGGATAACGAACAGCCACGTGAACCACACGTGACCGACCAGCATGTCATCATTCGCGCTCGAGTCACAGTTACGATCGGTCGTTCCTTATCTGTGCGCATCCTTCTTTTTTAGTGATTGTTGTGCTTTATTTTAATAAGATAATCCTCAATCATGGCTCCAAAGAAGATTAAGAGCAATTAATAGTAGTGAGATAATGACAAGGAAGCGGCCAACAAATGAATTGTAAAAGGAAATGATTTCAAAGTATGAAGGTGGCATGCGTCTGTCGGATATGTGATGTCGTATTGCCGAAGAGTTTTACAAAAAAGGTAGAAGGAACAGACACTGGACAAGTTTTTTCCTTTAACCTCAAAGCTACAGAAAAAGGAAGTCACCCCCGATTTTATAATGTCACGTGTGCTCAAGGAGGGGGAATCAAATCAGTAATTCCACCCCTTCCTCCCCACACCTGCTTCCACCCACACCGTCAAAACGGCAAGTTTTCTGATGTTTAGATGCTTTCGTTAATGTTTTTATGTTTATTTAACTCCATTTATATTGCATTATAACTGTTCTCATTAAAACAAATACCTATATAGCCTGTAACTTTCAAACATTAGCGAGTCAACAGGGGCTGGGAACCAATTAAATCTATTTCCTTTATTTCTTATGGAAAAAAACTGTTTCGGATAACGAACATTTCGGATAACGAGCAGCTTTCCAGAACGGATTAAGTTCGTTAACCGAGGTTCCACTGTACTTAGGACGCGAGAACTCTTATTGACGGAGATACAAAAAGTCAATGTTTACAGGTCTACGCTTAACTGCAAGATAAATATAGGCACGTTGCAAAAACTTGTCTGAAAATATCGGAGTAAACCCATCTACATATCCAAAACCTGCATTCTGTAGAAGAGGATAAATCATGATCTAGCTGAACTGCGCCTTGTCAGTTTTTGTCCACATTTTGTCTCCTTTCTACAAATGAAGTCAATAATTATAGTTGTTGGTCCATCCCTGTAATCAGGTGTGCCACACACAAAGAGAAAACAGGTAGATGAGATCAAGGAATTAAATCATTAACTGCTTCTAATAAGTGTTTAGTTATATTCGTGCACGCCCCTTCACTTTTCATATTATTTTTATTTATTTTGGTTCGATAAAATCCGTGCGAAGGAATGCTAGCAATGTGTCCAAGCAAGGTGATTCATCGGTGACCTTCATGACCTCACCCCGCCACAACCAGTCGAAAATTGTCGTAATAGATATTGCTTCGCTTCTTAAAATATTATAACAGATTTTATAATAAAATTATTTATTTTTTAATAAATTTATTGAGTTTTATTCTATAATTGGAACAATCTGGTGATTTTAAGAGAATAAATATGTGTATGTATTAGCCAGTTGTTTTGCCTTTCACATTTTCCGATCCGGAAGTAAAAGTCTGAAGGAGCAGCCGAGAAACCTAACAGCCTCGAGAATGGTAATAATAGACTTTCAATTATTACATCTTCTTTAACAATCTGTTTTACGCATGGATCATTATTTATAGAAAAGTTACATTCATTCTATATGTCTCATATTCTTTCTGTTTCAGGCGAAATATACAGAAGACGATTTGAATGGTAAGGAAGGAGTGTACTCTGTAATCTGCCAGCTGCCCCTTACTGGTCTCTCTCTGCTCGTTTCCGTTCTCGTTCGCACTACCTTCATGGGTGTTTTGCCCTTTTATGGATATAGTAAATGTTTATATATACATTCGACATAGATATGAAAATAAGGGTTGTCGCAGAACCGTGAAATTTGTATAAAGGCAATGTCATCACGCAAAGCAAAGAACGTTTGAATAACATTATTTGAAATAATAAGCAGTTCTATCCACCGGATATGAATACAGGAAGGTTTATCTAAATTTCTAAGGGATTCTTAAGTGAACAGTTTAGCAGAGACTGGTCTACTGACTATGTAGAATTTTGTAGTGACTGCAAGATACTCGGCATTCTATTCTTACAGAGTCCATCTAAGTCAAGAGCAGATAGTCTGTTGTCAGGTGCAAAACCAGTGTAATGTAGGATACTTCTCCCATTTAACCCATGTAATCTTGTTAAACACAATCAACCAACCCAGTTAAGCCAGGCTCCTTGGAAGGTTGGAGAGGGTAAGGGAGCAAGGGTAAAGAAGTAGGCACTTCCCTCAAAAGAAGTAGCCATAAAGTGAGTGAGAGCTCTAACACCTCGCTCCCCTACAGACTGTAAGGTCACAGGATTACAGTTACTTTACCTCATCCTATTAGTTTCATTTAACTTAAACTAAGTCAATCTTGCTACTCTCAAAATTCTCAATATTTCAACAATGCCATATTTCTTCCTTTTTTGCAGTAAATAATCTATGAACAATATAACATTCCCATGATTATTTTTTAAAGATTAAGTAGGAAGCGTGTTTGTTTTACTTATACATGCTTTATTTTTTTGTATGTTAACTTGTTAGCAAAAACAGACCATTCAGACTTCCAAATATCTGGTTAAAAGTAATGACAGTGACAATACTTTATTAATCCTTGGGGAAAATTACATCACCTGATTTCAACAACAATAAAAGCAAGGAAAAACAATCACCACTGATCTACTCAAAATGATGATAAATTGGTTACTCAAAAAATAGACGATAATATCAACACTCATCCAGTGTTATTCAGTTATTTAACCCTAAAATATTTAACTTATCCTTCTCAGCTCCATCCATCTGCATTTTTTGCAAACACCTATCAACTATTGGCCTGTTTTCTGAATAATCATTTAAAATCATATATCACTTATAAATTTCTGCTTCATATTTGTGTTTTCTTTATTTTTGTAACGTGCACTTTTGGTATACTGTTATATTGGTTTGAGATGAACAGTTTATCTTGATATCATTAAATATAAATTCACTATTTATGTATAATATAGTTATTGTGCATAAATGTATTTGCTCTGTTGGTTGTTTAAATGCATGGTGATATCAGTATAGACGTGAGCTTAGCCAAATAAACAAATATTGTCATTGTTTTCTGGTATTATGGTCTTAACTTTATCTTGACATTGAACAAGAAAAGCATTTGTAGAGATGTAATTGTATAGATATTATATTATATTTTTAGAATGCAGCAGTTCCTTCCCAAGAATAATTGCTAGTTCTGGAGAAGAAATTTTTCAGAATGACTGTAAGCCTGACCGTTGGTCAATAGCAGATATTCACTCTTATCTAAACTTGATATTTATTTATGTTGTCATTGATAATTTTACCCTCTTGTCATTGACATTACATGCGTTTGCAGCTGAGCGTGTGCATGAATGCACTGAGCACTATATGCAATACTTCATATAATATATTGTGGTCAGATATGCAGCTTAGCAGGCTTTATTATCAAGCAGGATGTCTTAGGAGCAACACTTCCTTATCTATGTCAGCGGTCCGGTGGCGCAACGGTTAGCGCCTGTCACCAATACAGTGAAGGTTGGCTGCCCAGAGTTCATTTCTCGTCTCGGGCACGCTGTTCTTTCTCTGCACGTGGCATCTGTTTACAGGGCTGGCTGCTTGCCGTAATATAGCCTCAGTTGCTGACATGGCGTAAAACACCAATCCCCCCCCCCCCCTCCTTATCTATGTCAGTATAGACAGGCAAGACTGATGAGAGGACCAAAGTAGAATTAGTAGAAAATGCCTGACGGTTGCTGTGCTTGTGCTTTTTTTCTTTTAATGCTTGTACTTCATCACTCCTTACCCTTCTCTCTCTAACACATTCCTAGAAAGAGTGGAGGGGAAGATTTTGTACATCAGATAGATTATCATTTATTTTGTGAGCACATTGGTGTCTTCCTTTCTCTTTCATGAATGTTCCTGTTCTTTTCAGAAATAAAGGAGACATTCTGCCTGTTTGACACCAAAGGTGATGACAAAATTGCAGCTTGCCAGCTAGGGGATGTTCTGCGTTCTCTCGGCCAAAACCCAACCGAACAGGAAATTCGCAAGTGTGGATATTCTCAAAGTCCAGGTATGCTACCATACCACCCATTTAAAAACACAGCCATTAATATAACACACTGGCATCTTAAAATATGCTAAGCGATTCAAGCATAATGTCATCATACATAACACCATGACCATCGAGAAGATATTGGCAAAATACAAGCTAGGCTGCCTTTACTTCTGACAAGCAGAAGAAACAAACTTTAAGACTTCATCAATAAAGCAGGACTAAATGAATGAATACCAGTGCTGATAAGGTCATGCCATGATGGGAAAGTCAAAATCCAAGGTGAATAGTCAACAGCTGCGAAGACAGCAGTCCATGAGAGTAACCTGTTCTCTGTGGCAGATATCCATGTCATAGTTGCAGCATCATCTTCAGCAATGACCAGACTAAACAGACTAAACTAAATTTGGTATGATAATACCTTTATAAACAACTGGTAGTCTCCATCTTGCACTATGAAACCTGGACATGGCTTACTGACGCAGAAGAGATTAAAAAATCTAAGGGCAGTTATATGATGAAAACTGCTTTGATTTCCTGTCATGAACTTAAAGCTGATGACAGTATACAGAGCACAGGGGGCATACCCAATAATCCCTGTCAACAAGAGCTAGGCAGTCCAAGCTTGCCTGTTTTAGTCATGTGACCTACCATACCACAAGGCTGAAGTTGACAAAGAACTGTCTAATAAACATCTAGGAGGGAACATACTTTCTCATATCTGTCACTCTGAGTAATAGTCACAAAGGATAGTACTGTTCCCCTCCCCCTTCCACCAATCAAGAGCCTGAACTAAGTTACCAAGAAAAGGTAATCCAAGGCATACTTAGGAATATCAGTTTTAATGTAGCTTGCTTAAATCCACTTATGATTAAACTTTGCTGCTAGGAAAGTAAATGCTGCATGAACTAGAGCTTTATTGTTTGTTTTTTTTCTCTTTTTAAACAGATGCCCGTATTTCCTTTGAGACATTCTTTCCCATCCTTCAGACCATCACCAAAAGCCGCAGTATTCCACCACTGCAAGACTTCATTGAGGGATTCCGTGTTTTTGACAAAGAGCAGAATGGTTTCATTGCATCAGCTGAACTTAGACATGTTCTCACTTGTTTAGGTGGGTCCAAGAGGTCATTGACCACATCACATATATGCATGCGTGAGCGCACACATACACATATGAAATACAATGATTTGCTCGTGCAAGATCTGTCAGTAGTTAGACATTATTATTTATTTGTTACATCTATTGCTTGATTGTGGCTTGACAGGTGAGAAACTGTCTGACGATGAAGTAGACCAGCTGTTTCAGGGAATTGAAGATCAGCAAGGCAATATCAACTATGAAGGTACAGCTAACACAGCTGTTTCAAGCAATTTAATTTATGTTTGCATAAAATTTTTTGCAATTTTTGCCTTCTGCATTTAGAGAAACTTTAAAAATATTCAGTAGCTACTGGACATGTCAGCTATTATCAATGTTTTTTTACTAATGTGCAACAGTTGCTTATTCAGCAGTACACATCTGGTTAAGAAGACTCTTTAGGAATCCAGAATAGTTTGTTAAGTTTTGGAAAGTGCATATCTTTAAAGCAAGTCATGTTACATTGCAAAAACAGTAATTATTTCACCCTTTCTTTTGCAGAACTCATTAAAATGGTTCTCAATGGATAATCTCATCTACCTGTCCAGGAACATCTTCTCTCCTTAGTGGACCATATAGAGTTCTTTCTACAGTGAAACTAATCTTTGTACTAATATTTATAATCCTTATCATGTCAGCATACATGTATTACACATGCATAAACACTTGAGGTAGGAATGTAAATTCTCTTTTGTGCAGATGACCTGAAATAGAACTTTGCATTTATTCTGTGCTTTTGTGACAATGCAAGCAAGCAGTACAATTAAATTCTTCACGAACCACTTTGTGTGTTGCCATGTATGCAGGATGCAGTAATCCTTTGATGTGAGCTAGCTACTTGTTTGTTCCCACAACCAGTTGGTGCAGCTTACCTTGTAGTGGTGTGGTGGCTTGTGCGCCTTGTTGATCCACAGAGCTATGTCTGCAGGAGCCTTGTGCTCCTGGCAGGTCTAACTAAGCTGAACAGGTCTGTTGGGGGGAGAGGTCAGACTAAAATGTTGCATCTGGCCATCCAGATTGGGAGTTTTGCTGAGGGCTAACAACCCACAAGTTAAAAAAAAAAACTGCTACAGAAACCGCAACGGTATCACAACCTGCTGGCCGGGTGTTGTTGCAGCCCTATGCTCCTCGAGGAGTAACAAGGACTAAACTAAATTTGTTTGTTCAGTGTATAATCACACTCGTAGATGTCAGCGGACATGGCATTGGATAAAACAGCCATAGGCTGTATCCATAGCATATGGAGAGATCTGGCATCTGAAGCAAAGTGCATCCCCCAGGTCACATCTGTTAAAATACATGTACTTTTATTTTGCAAAAGACTACAAGACAAGGCCTGTAACTGCTGCCAATTTTGAAATATTGAAAAGTAGGAACGGAAGTGATGTAAAAAAAAAAAAAACCTTGAGAAGTTGACTAGTAAAGAAATCTGTTTTACAAGCATCTTTTTTAGGCAGCATAAAGCAAATGGCTGTTTTTTAGTGCCATTACCTTCCATGTGCCATACATTATCTGATTACATTTAGTGTGATTTTTTTTAATCATGAGAATCTGCATGCACAGATTCTGGGGAATAAAGAGGGAGATTTTGACAGAACTTTCCTTTCCCACTGAGCATGTGGAATCTGTGGCACAAAGGATTTTTCATTTATGCTGTGAAGTAAATAGCTAAGTGCACTAGCATCTTGGTGTCCAATCTGTTCAAAACCTGCAGTAGACCCCCTTCCTTTTCTTGTCACATCTGTTTATATGATCCTTGCCCATAGAGGCTTAGGGAAAAGTAAGAAAGAGATAGGCCTTTCCATGACCTTTAGTTGAGGTATGTGTTAACCTGTATCACTTGATGCTTTTACTTTTCACGCTGGTGATACTGGACCAAATGGAACCATTTCTTGCACAATTTGTTTTTTAAAGAAGTCTGCATTTTGAACTGCTGTGCAAAGTTTTGGTCAAAATCACAAGTGCTAGCTAACTGCTCTTTTATTGGAAGATCATGCAGTTTAACTCATTTCCACATTCACACACTGATGTCTGTTCATCCAAGAAGCCAGTCAAGTGTGGTCAGAATGAAAAGTTACATCATATTTAAAGAACAATTTTATTTACAGGTCACTTAAAAATATATACAGCTATATGCTGAAGTTCTCATGTATTTCATATCCATTTTCATAAACTAAAAGTAGAGCCATAGTGAAGGTGGTTAGTTTTACATGAGCAAAGTAGCAGCGCAAGATCTTAAAGCATGTACATTTTGGAAAGCATCAGGACCTTCCGACGATCCGATCATGATGAAAATAAGTATCTTTTCTCATCATCCACCAATGAAATTTGAGCAGATGTCAATAGCAATGGCTACCATTCAATACTCTTGCTTGCTCACATCCATGTTCCTTGGGAGATGCTTCACTTTTTTTAAAAACATAATGCATCAATTTATGTTTTCATTTTGCATACTGCTAAGAGTTTTCAACTGCGAGATTCACAATATCTAAAATTTGTTCTGTACAGAAATATAGTCATTTATTTATACTTCCTACATATTCTTTTACCTGGCCAAAATGAAAACAATCGTATCAAAACTTTGTACACTTTATCCTGAATATTAAAATGGAAAACCTGAATGTTACTGCAATCACAAACATTTCATACAAAGCAATATCATTAGCACACATTTTCTCTGCTGCAAATTGCATTCTTCTCTTATCTCAGCACATTCAACACAAAGCACAAGAATTACACATGGAATGTAAGTGGTGTTACAAACACAAGAATACAGACAGAAGACTATTTCCACTGTCTTATAAACATGAAATATCAACAGATTTTCTCTTGAAGGGTAATAGCTGGATAAATTGCTCTACAATAACATCATTCCATTAACAAATTTTGATAAAATGGGAAAAAAATGCAAAATGGTAATTACAAATGAAAACAATACAGATTAGAGTATAAAATTGGTTCTAAATGACTTGCTAAAAAAACATTTCTCAAAAGGCATTTTTTTTAATTATCAATGATATTTTCTATAGATCTTAAAAATAACCCTCTGAACAATGATTTTAAATATACACACTTTTCCAAACTGTCGTGGTTAGATCATTCTATGAAATGTCAACAGGAACAATGCATTCTGAAGCAGGAAGTCACAGGTAAACATGAATGGCAATGAGTTCCTGAAACTCAGCAACAATTCACAACTCTCTTTGTTAACATGCACAAGCATAATCTTTAATGGTGCGAAATCCAAATAAGCTTTTTCCTCCCTTTCACATAAAATATTCAAATTTGGTAGTCATGTTTGGCAACCCTGTCTGGTTCAAAACAACTGCTGTATCAGCATCATCGGCAAACTCAGCACCAATAGCTTCCTCTGTTTCATAATCACCTCCCTCAAATCTTGATCGGAAAACGAAAACGAGGATGATGATGACCAGGACAAAGAAGAATGACAGAGAGACTGGAATCAAAGAAACAGAAATATTAATCAAAAAATAAACATTTGATGTGCTTTTTAGGGGGAATGGACATGGCACTATTCTTATTTTATTATTTTTTGCAAAAGCCTTTTTATATACATACACATTCATACATCACTAAGTGTTTCTCATCATGCAGTGTACATGTATTCAGTCAAAAATAGTTTAAGCTACATTCAATCAGGAAATATATACTACAATTATGTCTAACTTGTCTCATCCGGCCAACCATCTGATCCTCTATCAGGCAAGCATTTCAGATTTTTTAAAAACCACAATTCATAGCCTTTCCAGGTTCCAATCTCAACCTCCCCCTCTCCTGCTTCAACCTCCCCCTCTCCTGCTTCAACCTCCCAGGTGTTGTACCTGAGCTGACAACTGTATCCATTAAGTGTTTCTATTTAATATCATGTGATATGAAATAAATGGATGGATTTAGAATAAATAACATGTCAATATCTTACAAATGGTAAAACAGGTAAATTATCAAAATGGTGCTCCAACCAGATAACCTGGCCATAAGAACATATTAAAACAAAACATCATAATGCAAGGATCACAAGCAATGGCTAAAAACTTCACAAGTACCTCCAATAATGATTTTCTCCTCCTGGGATAGTTCCTGAGGTGGGGCATGGGGATATGTGACGTTCTGCAGCTCACCACGAATGGGTCGTGTTTTGATGGGTTCCGGAGAGGCAGTGACCTCTTCAAAGCCACACATATCCTCTTTCACAGCACCTGGTCATCAGATAAATTCCTTTAACAACCATCTTTGGATATTATGCACATAATTTGTGGGACTGGTGGTAAAACAGCAGAGCATCAACATTGGCTTCCACACTTATCAGCCTTGTACCTCTATTGTAAAGGACAGACACCCATGATTTTCACCAACTTAAAAACTAGAGACTAAAGTGAATAATAAAAGTCAGTGTATAAAAAAGTAACATAAACCATACAATAATTGAATACAGAATCACCATTTCTGTACATATATCCAGATAAATGCTTTTCAGAGCTATACAGTATTGCAGCATATTGAACAAGCATGCAGTTTTAAAGTTTTATTCAAAAAAACTATAATCAGCTGACTACTAAAGCAGTATCTACACTTAACAGACACATCCACATATCCAGCTATACATTTTCAGAAATGTATAGGCTGACAAACAGAAAAGCAGTGTTGATCAACGAATCTGGAGTTGCCTCACGCAGTGCACTGTAAAGGTCAATAGTCATAGAGTGCACAAAGCTGCAGACAGTTCTTTTTCAATCCCAGCAATTATCAGAGGAGCATTTCCCATGCCTTTTGCACGTGCTGGACCTACTGATGCTGATGGGTCATTCATATGCCCCCAACATCACCCACTCCTTTCAACTTGTACAACAATTAAGGATAAGCTGCAGCATACCCTCTGGTGTCAATTTCAAGTAGCTTGGTTGCGGATCCTGGAAGGCCCGTTTCAGTGGGAAGATGTTGTCCACCTGCATTCTGTAGATGCAGCCCTCAAATCCTGAGTTAGTGTTGCTGGTGTCTGAAAGTGTCCAAAATAAATCAATAATATGATCTTAAATCCAGACACTGTGTCTAAATTTCAGAATGCCTATTACTTAAATATGATCTTAGATCCAGACACTGAGTCTAAATGTCAGCACACATATTATTTAACTTCTAAGACAGTCTAAATACTATCTATAATAAATGTTGGTCTAATCAAAAACAATCTTCAAAACTTTTTAAAAAATCTTTTTTAGTGCTGCAAAAACAGAAAAAAACCCCTGAAAAATGCAATGCATACCATTGTTTCCAACATACAGGTACTTTGGTTTATCCAATATGGTGTCAGACTGCTCTGACACAGGAAAGGTGTGATCAACTGGAGGGTAGTTGTCAACCTGGAATACAAGATTTGTCATGAAAACAGATGTTCAAATGTTGGTCAATGGATGGTGAGCTAGGGTCCTGTCAAGTGAGAATGAACAAAAACTAAATTTGCAGAGCAATTTGACTACTAATGATGTAAACCAACTGCTTTTAATGTGGATCACTGAGAGATGAAATCTGGCTAGGACTCAATGCTGATGTGTTTGTGACCAGGGCAACTCTTTGGCTGAAGAGTACTGGTTGTGGTCCCACTTGGAGAGGGGGAGGATGGTTGAGGCCCAGATCAATAACTACACACCATATCAACAAGCTCCAGAATAGAGGGAGAGCGAAATGTGCTACAACTATACTTTGCAAAAGATAACAATAAAAATTATTCTCTGGCAATTCTGCTTAAATGCAATTTTAAAAAAATGCAAGTACCTGCACAAACACACGACGGCCTCTGTCACTGCGGCGGATAGTGGCAACATGCACCTGGGTGTTGGCAAAGTCAACATTGATGTTTGGGGTATTCACCTCTTCACGTTGAAAACCAACATCAAACACCACCTTTACTCCACCTGTTAAGAGGGTAGAGCAAGACGAACGAGTTAAACAAACATGACTGATTGCAACTAGAATCATCATTTACAGAGATCCACAACATGATATCACATGAGGATCTACATATACATAACATCCCACTTCTATACATACAGACCTCACATGAGGGTCTATATACATATAATCTTGCATAGGATCTATATATACACACATCATCACATGGGATCTCTATATATACATGAGGAGATTAATGCTATGATCTGTTGATTGTTTAAAAATCGATCTTCACAAAGTCTGCCACATTGTTACTGAGCTCTCTAACTTCCACACCATACCATTGTTATTGAGCTCCACAGAGATGTAGTCTGGATACTCCACACTGCGGATCTGCATCAATATGCCTTGCTTCATTTTCGTGGAGAATCCTATTGTGGCATACTGAAAGTCGGTGGCTGAAAGGCCCTGTGTCTCATCAAACTCATAACGCACCATATAGTTTGTTTTCAGGTTGACTCCCACCTCTGCAAAAAAAGTGGGTAGAAAATATCACCTACAGCAGATGACAATCAAGGCTCTGACAACGTAACTTCCCCTTCTCTGCTATGGAGGTGAACTCCCTTAGTTCTAAAAGTTATTTTTGCAATATAAGAGTTACAGAGAAAATAAATAAAGGCCTCTTGTGAAAACACCATCTAGCAGATAATGTAGAAGTGCCCAATGGAATGCTTACCACGGCCACAATTCCACCCACGCCATGGTGTGTAAGAGCAGTCACATGTGTATCTGTAGTAACCTTCACGACAGGTGCCACCATTGAAACAGGGGTTGCTTGCACATTTGCCAATGCATCCTAAAAAGAACAAAACCTATTCAATAAATTTATCTGAATAATTTTCACAATATAAGCACTTAAACTTTTGTATTTCACTACCCTTTCATTTGATTTAGGAGCATGCATGCACAATTTAGCAACTACATGCACAATAAATACATGCTTACATGCCCATGTGCACTATACAAAAAGTTTAAAGGGAAAAGCAGGTCAAATAGTAAGTTTTGTGGTTTACCCCTTTAACAAGCGTTGAGCCACCTAGCCACAGTTACCTAGCAATGTGTAAGAAGCTCTTTTCATCATAATCTCCAAATACAAGATGCTGACATTTTGATGTACCCTACTCAGGGCGCTGTCAGCTCATCCCCGTTACAGTTCAAAAAAGTCACTCAACAACACAAAATACTGGCTGAATGAACCATGTCAGACCCATTTTAAATATAAATTTAAATGATTGTTTTTCAACCTGAAATTTCAAATTACAAGATTTAGAATGTCGGTATCTATCACTTGTCCATTTGACTAACTTTTTCTTGAATACAAGGAAAGAATTATATGTCGGTGAGTACATTGGCTCCATATTATTCTCATGTACTGCCAAAATTAAGCATAAGTTTAGGAAAGAAACTGTACGTAGATGATGAATGGAAAAAAGGTATTGGTACTGTTTGGGGATTTTACATGAAAAAAAAACAATGCAATGTAAATTTGTAATGTGTACCAGTTGATGAGCAAATGAACAGGCAAAATTAAAATATTTGTTAAAGATAAATGATTAAATTACCAAGGCCACAAAAAAACAAGGGATTTACTTTCAGGTAAAATGAATAACAGTTAGCTCATACCAAAAAAAAACCAAAAAACCCAACATATAAAACCCCCAAATCTTGTATCAGTTGTAAGAAAATGAGTGTGGATAATACTAATGGCAAATATGTATGTTTGCTGAAGCCTGTGTTGGATCTGATTTCCTCCTGAAGAAAACATCCATATTGGTTCTATGTTCATTCAGAACTAACAAAAGCTAAGAGATATTAAAATTGTGGTAGGAAGGTTCAAACCTAAACTGTCTTACCACCTTGTTCTGGTTACAATGTAGGTCTAAGAGTTTAAAGTTATTAATATGCTAACTGTATGCTGCTATACCAGAGCATATATAGCTGGTTTGTGTGAAAGCTTATTTACGATACAATATAGTAAAACAATATCTTAGAAATATTAATGTTCTTCTAGCACATTTAAAATTACTTTATACAATTTTATCTTAATTTTCCACATCACCCTTGCTCAATTTGCATTCACACAAACAGGTGTGAAAAAAAAAAGGACATTTAAAATAGCTTATGATATCCATCCCAAAAAACTGCAAACCCTTAAACCCAACCAGTATGGAGTTATATGGAGCAATTCATTCCTTACACATGAGCAAGAATGGTGACAGAGAACTAATTAGCTGGACAGCTCGTGTTTTATTTGCACAGCAAGACATACACTGTCTCCTTAATCTGTACTTCTCTCTTTTTTTTGTGGTAATAAATTGTTGTAACATGAATGTGATTTCCCTTTTTTAAATATGTACAACAAAATGAAGTTCCTGAAGTTCTTATTTCTTGTGTTCCCTACAACTCTGTCTTCTCTTACCTTCAATCACACCATAGACTTCTGCGCCCCTCAGTTTACTTGCCATGTCCATAAGTATGCCATTGACACGAAGCCCTCTTATGCAACCCACATAACCATCATTGTAGTCCACAAGAGAACCTGTCAGCCAATCAAAATAGTGTGCAACATACAATCACAAACATGACTACATTGCAACTCTTAGCTTTCTGAAGAAGAACATTTTAAATTCTTTAAGCTCATTCAATAAGGACTAAAACCAATGTGTTGAACATTTAGAACAGTAGTGGTGGCATGAAGTATGATGTGTTCCAATATTTACACCTACTAACCTACGATAAAGATGACGATCATTGATACACTGATTAAAGAGCATTTTTTAAACATTTAAGTGATAGGACTTGCAAAAAATATACTTTGTTTTCTTGTACGAAATTCAAATATAAACGAAAGTAACTGTATGGAACAAAGAGGTCTCCTTCAAGATCACTGTCTCTAGTTTACCTTTTCATTCAAAACTGTACAAGAATTTTAAAAAAATGCATTTACACAATACCATACGTCATATCCCAAAGATTATAGTGTAAATGAATTTTTGAAATACTTGTACATTTTTGAATGAAAACATTAACATCAAAATTTTCATTGTAGGTATCCAAATATATTTTTTTGCTACTTATCTTAACACTCTATAATAAAAGCCCCTTAAACATACTCAAAACATAGATTTTGATCTTTGGAGAATTCTCCTGACCTAAACACCATATGCAGCAGGCAAGTAACATACCAATAGATAATGGCGATTTCAGATCTAGTAGACGAATGAGATCAGAGTCTTCGTTATTGACCACCTCTGTGAAGTCATCAATCTTCAGGTAGGCCTGTTTGCGGTTTTTCTCCATGTGCACCGTGTGCCACTGATCATCATTCAGAGGAGCCGGGGCCTTAAATGGCAGCACACTCACACCATTTCCTACATCGTATCGAAACTGAACAGTGTCCGACTCTGAAAGTAGAGAGCATAAAAACCTGTGTTATCTACATTTTTTAAAACTATTTATAGATTCACTTCATGGCACCTGTTGCTCTCACTGGAATTTCAAAAATCAATTGTATGTGAGGAATGTATGCCACAAACAACAAACCTCTGACTACTACTGAATTGTCAAGAAGTCAACAGAATGACCTAAGTGATGAGAATCAACAACAAACAGGAACTCCCAATCCAACTTCAAGGAGAGAACATCGTGGAAACAGACTGCTTCACGTATCTGGGGAGTGATGTCAACAAGGACAGTGGAGCAGACACTGACATCAAAGCCACATTAACAAGGCCAGACATGCTTTCAACAGCCTGCACCCCATCTGGAACTCCCGAGCATTATCCTCCAGCAGTAAAACCCGCATCTTCAACATCAATGTGAAGGAAGTCCTACTGTATGGTTCTCAAACCTTGAGAGTGACAAACACCATCAACAAGCTCCAGAGCTTTACCAACCGATGCTAATGCCATATTCTGGGAATAAGATATGGCCTGAAAAGATTTCCAACAGCTGCCTGTGGAAAAGAACCAACCAGAATGCCACTAGCCAAGACATTAAAAAGCGATAATGGGGCTAGATAGGACACACCTTGCGCAAACCAACTGACACCCTTGCCAGGCAGGCACTTGACTGGAACCCTCAGGGGAAGAGGAGAGTTGTGAGACCAAAGCAGGCTTGGAAAAGAATAGCAGAGAGCGATACAAAGGACGTCAGAACCACATGGACCCAACTGAAGGGAGCTGCCCAAAACTGGGTCCGCTGACGAGGTGTTGTTGTGGCCCTATGCTTCTCAAGGAATAACAAGGACTAAAAGCTAATTCTCAAGAAAGCAATCCAAAAAAAAAAAACAAAAAAAAAACCCTAGATTAAAAGTAATGTCCTGTAAGAATACATCCAGTAGCTTATAAAATATAATAATAAAAAATGCAAAATTTGTAAAGTGCATGCTCACACTCCTAAGAAGTATGCTCTTAGTGCTTAAGAACAACAATAAAACATGGACAGCATATGAGGGACAGGAAAACAACAAATAACATGAACTATAAAAGAATAAACAGCAGTACTAAATGAAGAATAAAATCAAATACAGTAAACACAAAGAGGAACCAAATAACAAGAGCTGAGAATAACATGATATTGCAAAACGAAGGGTGTGACAAAGGACTAGCATTATGGGAAAGGGTTTTAGGAGTAATGTTTACAGAAGAGGTGCATTTTCAGTGCAGGTTTAAAGGATTCAATAGTGGGTAAGTGGCAGATATGAAAAGGGAGAGAGTTCCATTGTTTCACTGCACAAAAACTAAAAGTCCTGTGGCCATATGTTGCTGTTTTGGTGACAGGAAGAGTAAGAAGACGATCATCAGACGAGGAGTGGAGTTGTCTAGCTGGGACGTATCAAATATCAAAAGTAGCTTTTAACAAAGGAACAAAAAAAAAATATTTAAAGGACTCACGGAACAGTCGAATTTCAATGAAATCTGTGTCTCCAATGCAGTGCACCATAACACCATCTGTTGCTGTGGTTTTGAACTGGAACCAGATGTCTCCAGCATTTTTGGCATCAAAGGTTGGAAATTCCAGATTGGCATCAGGCATGTTAAAGGTTACTGTGTTATCAAACAGATCTGAAAAGATAAAAGCAATCAGCTTTAAACATGCAAATCATACCACAAATTTAAAAAAGAATCCCTTGAAAACCATATCATGAAGCCCTCCATATTTGAGAAAGGAACTCACTGTCGCCCCTGCACTCTAGTGGGTCAAGCTTGTGTTTGGCCACCTTGGTATCTGTCAGTGTCCCAGTGTCACCAAAGCGCAGTTCCATCACTGGTAAGTACTCCTTATGCACCAAATACCCTACACAAAAGCAACATGATGATAGGCTCTGAGGGATAAAACCATGCTGTGACAAACTAGCAGGTGTAAAGCTTCAGCAGTGAGTGTCAGGTTATGACGCAAAAAGTAGCAACACAAGAAAGAAATGCAGAAGCAAATAAAAAAAAAACACAAAAAAAAAAACCAACAACAAACCCAAGACAAAACAAAAATAAAAGAAACCAGAAACAATGAAAGATACATAATTATTACTAGTTCTGGATGTGTTTGTTGAAAATGTGTAATCATGACCCTCTTACTTATGCAAAAATAGACTCAGTAAAATTTTTTGAGGCATACAATCAACAGCCCTGGATTCTGACAAAGCCATTCTGACATGCATTTAAATATTGGTAAAAGGTGTTCAACATACCTTTGTCGGACATCTGTTCATTTAAGCCTGCATCACAGTTGCAGGTGGAGCTGCTTCCAACACATCCCTTCTCCTCTAAACCACAGCTGCACTTGCCTGATCCTGGTGCCGCACCACCCCAATAGTACATAGGCTGGTACGTTCGACCTACCCACCACCCATAGCTGCGCACGTACTTGTCCACATTATCTCCAGCTACCAAGAAAAAAAAACATCCAACACCATTTCAAAACAACTGATCACTTTTTATAAGAGATTAAAATGGAGACATAATTATACTATTTAACACATTTAGTTTTTCAGGTTCAGAAATTTCTGCAAAATACATAATGAAGAAATGCAAATCCTAGACAAAATGTTGTAACTGTTATGCATAAAGAAACATAAATATTTCACAAAGCACTCCTTGACTTGATGCAAAAGTAAAAATGATTCCACAACTTACCAACAGGCGCCAACAGTTTTGAATTGTTGCACTGGTACTCAATATACTGACGGCATGTATCAGCTCGTTCAATAACTTCTTCTAAGCCTTTCATGTCATCTGTGCTGTATTTAATCAGCCGCACATAGGAGCCTGGATCCTGATAGCCATCTATTGTGACCCAGTCCTGACTGTCATGACCAACGTATGTGATGATCTGACCAGTATCTGCCTCTGAAAATATATGGCAAAGAAAGTGGGAAGAGAACTTTTACACACATATTAAGCCACTCTACATGCAAACATGTGAACACGGACACATACACAAAATCACAGAAATGTTTGTACATGAAGATGCAAACAGATTCTTCCTTCAACTCTCCTCTGTAATTGTTATTTAAACCCTAGAAGTCTTAAAACTTCAATGTTTTATATGATCATTGCAAAATCGTCTGATGATATATATTTGAATTAAGGCATACTCTTCTAAATGATTGTACTACTGATATTGTGCACGAACATTTTAAATGCTTGGCTCCTGCTACTGGAAATACCTGTCTCTGTTTACTTACCTTTATCACAGGACACTTTGAATGGCGCCAGAGGACCTGAGCCATCAGGATCAATAGTGGCTGTTTCAAGCCCTTCAATATCTGAGTACAGTTTGAACATCATGCACGACACCTGGAAAGCAGCTGTCAAAAAGACACGCCAAACATTTCACTACACAATCCATCATAAATCCGCACCTTTTATCTAACAGCATTGTAACCCAACCAAGGAAAAGACACTTGCACCATATATTTATGTAACACATGATTCACTAAATCATTTAATGATCATCAAAATGCAGAAAAGAACAGTTTCAACTGCTTATGGTAAAAGCAAAACATTTTTGAAGAAATCTAATGCAAGTAAATTGTGAAACAAAACAGCAAAGAACTGACAGATGTGGCACATCTCTCCTTTGTAGCCTGAGGCCTGGCAGTCACAGGTGAATGTATTCCAGGACTGTGTGCACGTTCCCCCATGTTCACATGGATTGGGAGTACATCTAGGGAAAGAAAACCAACATTAATCCCTTGAGCTCTGGGCTCTAATGTGTTTCAAGCTGAGGCTTCCTGACATTTGTCTAATAATAATAAATGCACGATTTGTATAGTGCATACTCATGCTCATAACGAGCACGCTCGTAGTGCTTGAGACAAGAATGAGAAATGGACATGTGAAAGAACAGAAGGGTGGACAAAGGGACTGATGACTAATAAAAAACACATATAGAAAATGCAAAGAGGAATCAGATAACAAAACTGAGACCATAGCAATTCAGCAGAGGAAGACAAGTAGAGAGGCAGGAATAAATGGAAAAGAGTGAGGAGTGGGTTGAAAAAGGAGTAGCATTGTGAACTGTTGCAAGGTAAGTGATACTCAACACTTCACTTCCCAACGACAATAAGATCATGGGACTAGCTTTACCTTTCCTCAATGGCTTCTTCATAACAAAAACCTTTTTCTAATCCCCCCCCCATCTCCCTCTACGAGTAGAATAGGATTTTCCTCATTAAAAAAAACCAAACTTACCTGTCTCTAATAGCACAGGTTCCAACATCTGCACCCTTATTTACTGCAGCAGAATCAAACACTTTATCCAAATCCTGAATTCTCCCAGCAACGTAAATGTTACGCATGCAACCTCGAAAACCATTAAACAGCTCATGGCCACCTGCAAATAGCAATGTTATTTCAATGAAAAGGCTCCAGGTAGCCTTTATATAAGTGGTGATGTACAACTATGTATTATTGGGAAGATGATAAAACAGTGAAGATATTTGTTTAGATAATCTCCTGAAACAATATGTAAAATAAAATTATGACAATACCAAAAAAAAGTTCTTGGCTTCTTACTCTTGTATGTGTACCTGAAGAGAATAGTATTATTGACGCTTTAAAAATAACTGAAAGAAGATCTTACCTATATAGTATGTTGTTCCGGGTATGATATCTAGAGAGCGATCCGACACTTTTACATTACGATCAACTGTGCAGTTGACCTTGGTCTTTGTTACCTCAATGTACAAAGTGTGCCATAGACCATCAGCAAAACTGTTGGAGGCTCTTGTAACATCATCTACATCATAAAGCAACATAAAACCAGTTACACATCTGGATCAGAATTAAGAATATCTGTAAAGAGACAATATAAAATTCATGAAAGAACGATTATCTTAAGTGGTTAGAAAAAGATGTAAAGATCAAAACTTTACTGAGAACAAGTTGCCGAACTGTACACTGAGATAAACATATTTTCTTTCAATTTCATGATGCTTTGTTAACTACTCCACACAGAAAAAAATGCATTTTGCAAACATGGGGCCTGCACTTACTGTTTCTGACTACATCTTCAATGAGCTGTTGTGAAGTAGACACAATACTGTAGGAGATGAAGCCATTCTCATCAATTATAACCTGCAAGCAAACACCATCCTTACTGCAGTAAATGTACAAACACAACTACCTGACCATACAAAAGTACAAAGTCGTTTTGTTTACTTTGTTGCATTGGTTTAACAGGCTATAATTCTTGAAGTAATTTACGAAGACACTAAGCCATGAAATTATTGATGTAAGGCATCACCAATCCATTTTAACCAGATAATACTTTCTAGCTAATATTTACTTTTAGTCCAGAACCATCTGTTGACATTGGGTGATAGATCAATAGCCCATCTCTGTCGTGTGTTCGAAACTCCATCTGCGCTTGAATGCCTGTGGCAGAGGTTGCTGTAAACTGGATATATGACGCCAGACTGGGAAATGTGATGGGGGTAGCAGCTGATGTCTGCAAAGCAGGCAAAAACCCACATGTATGCACTTGCACCAGCTCCAAGTCATTGCAGCTCTTAAAATTCTTTCATATTTGACTCATACTTTATACAATATTCTTTTTCGCAATGTTATTTAATATTGTGACTCTACGTCTCTGCCACAACCTTTTATGCCATGATAGTTGTCAAGATCTAGTGTAGTGATTCTCATACCCCACAGTAGGTGCCCACTTCATTGTAGATCTTGATGGAGGGATTTAGGGTAGTGGCCTGTGAATCTGCCAAAAGTTTCCCTCCATTGAAGTTTACGTTCTGAATGCATCCATTGAAGTTATATTTGACTTTGATACCATCCTGCATGAAATGCTGAACACCTCCGACATCAATCTGCAAATAAAGTAAAAAACTGATGCTTGGAAAATTGAATTACTTGCTTCAATTAAAATAGGTAAAAATGGCAATGCTGATCAACTCTGCTGACACCATTAAGACAATGCCTTTGGGAGAAACTAGGTGAAACCCATGCCATTTCATTCCCTGCAAAAGCTACCACATTAAAGCGACAGCTGTACACTTTGATGACCAATGAAGCATAACATACCACCAAGTAAATGATTGTTGGGAAAACAAATTTGAAAGATTAAAACCATTCACAATGATTTTTTAAATTCAAAAGCCTATATACTGATTTAATATATTAACATCTTATTTTGGTTTAAGTCTTTAACAAACTGATATTCCATTTTTTTTTACACTTACAAACTTATCCAAATCCAGACGGTAAAAAAGTCCATTGGTCTCTACTTCATTAACCAGCCTATCAACAACAATTTTCAGCTTGCGGTGGTCTCGCCTTATGATAACATCATGCCACTGATCATCGTCTAACAAGCTACCAGCAGTGACCTCTGTAACACCACTGTCTTTCTGGGTGGAACCTAAAATGCAAAAAAAGTAAGATAATAAATTGTCTAAACTTTTAATACCAAGCAAAATATGTTTTCTATAATAAATATTTTGTATTGATAGATCATAGTGCCACTGCTCCAGAATGGAAGGAATGTTAACCATCAATTTTAAAAACTGCCATTAATATTTAAAGGCAAAAGAAAACAAAAGGAACTAGCTCACTCAGATGAACCTTACTGAACTAAAAAAGTAGCTAAGGCCTATATCACCAGTGTCAAACAGCAACATGTTTTACATCAAAATTGAGTGTGTCACTGAAATCAACAGCCTTCTCATTTTAAAAAAATAGTTTCTAAGAAAAATGCTTCCAACTCACCAAGGTCTATGGAGACGTTCAAGTAGCCTCGGCTCATCTGCAAAACCAGGAAGTCTCCCTGATTGCCACTAGCATAGAACATAACACCATGAGGGAAGTTTGTCTTGAATCTTAATTCCAAAAGGTCCTCCACGGTCTGAATTTCTTGCTGGCTCAGATCATACTCGATGTATCCAGCACCAGCAAAGGATGACGTTACAGGCTCTGGGACAAAATGTTTTTGAAAAATATTACTTTTGCCTAGATTAGAAGATACTGTCTATACTGTCACCTGCCTACAGCACAATCGCATCTAAATTTCAGTTTTTAAACTGTCATTTAATGTTTTCTTCACTTAACTAGATGTCAAAACTTTCAACTACTGCAGAAAATTGCAGATTAACTCTGCCTTTACAACACAACCAAAAACATCACATGATGAATGTAGAAGTGTTGTTAGAATTGACGGTATTGTTAGAACTTACGGTATGGACAACCAGTGACATCAACCCTCAAAGAAATAACCATGTTCCAGCGTTGTGGATTGAAGCGTACGTAACGGGCAATGATAGGGTAAATAAGCGTGATCCTCTTTTCATCGCTGTCATTGTCATTTCCAACAAACATCTGAAATTTTGTTAAAACACATTTTATCCATGACAATAAGTACTTCTCCTTATTGAACCCTGTAACAATCTGCATACATCCTAAAAGCAGATTTTGAAAGGTATCACATTCCTATTTAGAGTCACTACTCATCCGTTGTGAAACTTCTAAGAATGTTGCCAGCATCACCATTCAGGCATAATCAGGATATCTGGACTTCTAGCAACATTGTAAATCTTACAAATTGAACACAAATTGTTGTATAATAGAATACTGCATGAATGCAGCAGAAAAAAGTGGGGCTTTTTTTCCTTTTTCTTTTAGATGGATCTTTAATAATTATAAATAAACACTCTCCTAAAAGTATTTGCAAATAACTATGCTCCAGAGTAGCAGCCAATGACTTTTAGGCATGTATGATAACAAGCAGAATTAAGCTCATTAAGTTTCACACATGGATGCTGTTGTAAGGCACTGTTCAACTCATTTAAAGGCCTTCAAAACTAAATAGTTATATTCAAAAAATTGTTACATTTGACAATTTTTCTACCATATACACTATTGCCTTGCTACATGCCCATTTCAAGTGATCAAATGCTAATTCTTAGTACTGAAGGCAAATGATTGTACCTCAGCAATGCCAAATCTGTTTGTATACTGCCGCCACGTCCTTCCATCATCAGAATATTCCAAGAAAAATTCACTGACATATTCATCACTACCACGACGACCCTGGGTGTGAAGTTTGGTCACAATATACTGTCTGCCAAGATCAATCTGTAGCCATTCATATGCATTCTGTATCTTTGGTGTCCAGGCACCTGTGTTATCAAATGCAATATGTTCACAAAAGTATTCCAAATGCAGGAAATCTGTTTTAAAATTCATCAGTTGCAAACATATTTATATTTGTTTTAATGGTGTTCTGAGAATGAAGTTGCAAAATAAGTATGTGGAATAAATATAAGCAAAAGTGTGCTGCATTTCAACAAACCAAAGAATGAAAAACTAAAGACAATTTTATGTTGTCAGTTTTATGCTGTCTGCAGATAGGTAATTCTACAATTTTTTTTACCTTTTTTTTGTTGCATTTACATTTTTTACTTTTACTGCTAATGGTGTGTAATGAGAAAGAGAGTGAATGTTAAACAAGTGCTGTGTACAATGATCGATACAAATCTGTAGTATTATTGTAAATTAGCACTCTGAAATGCTGTGAAAAATAATGGCTACTTTTCCATTTCTTTTTTTTTTTTCAAAACAGAACTCTGAACTGCAGGGTTTAATTTTCATCCTGCATTTTTTTTATATAAATATTAATTATGTATATAATACTTTGCTATTGTAAGATGATAAATCATATAAAGTATGGTTTGCTTTCATTCAAACTTTGTTTGCATCATGTAAGTTTAACAATGAAGTTGCTTTGTTCCATCTGGTATATATCTGTGGGCAAGCCCTGATAATCAACATTTCAATTTCAATCTACAGGGCATTCACAAAAGTGGAATGTGCTGCGCAGTGAACGAAGTCAAGTCACTCACTTGCAGGGTCATACAGACGGGCCATGTAGGGCTCTCGCTTTACGAAGTAAGAACTGGCTGTCATTGCTGAATTAGGAATGGCTCTTGAGGCAACACCTAGAGGTTGTTGGTACTGACCCCGACAGTCTTGATATTCATACACAGACTCCTCAAAAACTGAAATCATCAAAATTGCAATTAAAATTTTTCAAATCCTTTTAATTTGTCGACAGTTTTGATTGCCTTTTTTTTTTCAAGGAATCAAAGGATTTGGATTTATCCATGGTGACCTTTACACACAACTTCCCCAAACTTGACCAAACATTCGACATTCGCCCATTTTCTCCGCATTAAGGGAATAAAACTATCTGGTATGCTGGTAACAGTGAATGGTGTCATGTCACTTTAGAATATATATTTTTAAAATGAACATAAGGGGCAAAGTAGTACAAAATCGTGGCTTAATATTACAGTTGACACAGCTGAAGAATCATCGAGTATTTCAATATATATATATTTCAATATTTACGCCGCTGTTTGGATGGAACAAAATTCATGGTGGGATATTTTACATGATTTGGGGCTATGGGTGCACCTCATCAAATCACTGAGGTATAATTAAGACCAGCAAGTGTGTAACAAAAAATTCATCAATCGAAGTCACTTGAGGCTTCTTTACGAATTTATTGTTGAATTAACAAGTGGCAAGATTTTTCGTCTTCAACAATACTTCCGGTATTTCGTGGGACCAAACTTAAACATGAGTGAAGGGAGTCTCTATCCACGTGATTAAAATCATTGTTGTAACCTAACATGATTATAGAAGGAATCATTTGCTTGAGCCATTGTGAAGATCTTAGAGTTAATCAACATTGTGAGAAGTGAAAGTTTGCGAAAACTCTGCGACATGTCCGCCATCTTAATCTGGGTCAGGTAAGTGTCCAGTTACGGGTACGGGTAATTGACTTCTAAGCAGTGCACCTGCAGGAGATCACCTGCGTAGGAAATAACTTACTGTCCATTTGTCCGTTGACACAACTTGTTACGGTTGCCACAAGGAGCAGCAAACTTTTCATTTTGTCACCCATTGTACTTTCCTGTTACACACTATTCCTCATGTTCGAATGTTTGGCCCCGCTTCCGTGTCACGTGATCTCAGGTGTCACCGCTTGCGTCCTCCACACCTGTGTGAACACAAGGGAAGTAACCAAGTTTCCACACGTTTCAGCTACCGGTGACAAAGGATAGAGAGATAAAAACTAAAGAAACAAAGTTTAATGTGAAAACGATGTTTTTGGCCATTACGTGCTGCCAATGAAGAACTCAAGAACATATCTTAATGGCCATGTTAGACACTAACACACCTGTTGGTTAGTCTGGCGGGAAAGTGCTTCAACCTCGAGGTGATTTCGTACGATGAGGGAGGACTGAGGAGATTAAAGCTTTTGTTGTTTCACCTTCTGTGTAGGAAGGAATGTAGATCATATGCCAGCCTGAATCTTGATTGAATGAGTGTCTGTTTGGTGGAGTAAATATGAATGTTTCATGGTATTGTTGATTGTTGTTTTGTTTCCTTTTAGAGCAACGTCCAACCGTCCTCTGGGATAAATAAAGTCTTATCAAAGAAAGAATTAATGCATATTATGTTATTCTTTATACTATATTTTATATTGCTGTTTTTGTTATCCTCATAATCATCTGCATCTGTTTTAATAATTCTAATGTGACTAATATTTTAAAAACAATGTTTACACAAAAAATTGACCAGCCTGTAAATGAACTACAGGCTCGACATGAATTCCAGCACGTGACATCCCGGTCTGAGGGCGTGCTCTGTTTTAGGCACACAGGTGTCTTTAACAAATTATATTATTACTGATGCTGAAAGAGTGCGATCGAGATGCACACACACACACGCACCCTTTTATGAGTGTCAGGAACTAATTCAAACATCAGAAAGGTTATAAAGGTCAATAGCAGCTATAACCTTGGAACAAAAGCAGTTCTTAGAACCGGCATAATGAGCACCGATGGCGAGAAAAACCCACGCAGGTATTGATTCTGTTAATGGCAGGTGAAGGCAGCCACCCCTTGACTAGAACAGCAAATGGAATCGCCCAGAGCGTGCATGCCTGTCCTCACTTTCCAACAATGGGCTCAACTGACGCGCCACACTTGAGTATCGAGAGCGGGTGGTATCTTCAGCAACCTCCTGCAAACCCATTCATCTCAACAAAGCGGATACGATAACAACAACCTCTACCTGGCAAAAAAAAAAGGGGGCCGCCTGCTTGTTGCAGCTGACGATATTGTGACGGAGACAGAGTCGACGGCCAAACGATCTTTGATGTTCTGGTCAGACACCTGAATGACTTTCTTCACAAACAACCTACCACACCTGGGAAACTGCGTACTCGTGGATCGAAATCGATTGCTTTGAAAGTTTCATCGCCAGGTGGCGGGACGCCTGATATGCCAGTAGTTCGCGAGGTCACCAGCATCACACCAAGTCGGTGCTCAGAGCGGAATACCCATCGACCAAGTGTTGTTGTTGCACATACACACCAAGGACAGCACTAGTGGAGTGACAGAACGCTTGCAACATCGCCACGTGAACCCACATCTTCTTTCTCATCATCTTTCTTCCCTCATTTCCTGGAAGCTCGGTGTTTACGTGTTTGGCAAGATTCATCGATCTTTCCAGGTATATCGTGCAGGTGGCCCGGCGGAATCTCCTCCTCGCTGTCATTCCTTCTGTCGTCGTCGTCGTCCTGATTAAGATTGTCAACACTGTCGTCAGATTTTCCTGTCATCGTCATTGTTGACTGTAAGACCTCATCGAAGTATAGTTTCTTCTAGAACAGTTCAGGAGGAGCTAATCACGTGTGCACATGGTATTCTCGGAGAAACAATTCTCACAGACTTGATCGAATACTGGGGATTAAGACAACCTTGAATACAGTTGGTTGTCCTGGCAACGCAGAACTGCAGCATTGACACTGAGCAGTAACTCTTTCAGGTCAGTGGAGTTTTATAGTTATTTTACGAAACCAGATAAGTGCTAAGCTGTAACTTTACATACAGAATGAAAACTATATTGTTGTCTAAAATATCACACATTGTTTGTTTGCCTATCGTGTATCAGTAAGGAAATCTTCATTGCCGGAGGGAGGGGTGGTCCTGAGGAGGAGAGGCGAGATCGCAGTGATATGATTGGAAAAGTCTCAGTGTCGTCTTGAATATCAAATAAACCTGTTAACATTGTGCAGGTTACATTGTCACGTGTTACTGATCTCGTGCCTTGTAACATACCGAGAACTCTAGGAAGGGAGTGTCCCGCTGATCGTTGACATGCTGATAAGTACACGAGATATGAGTGGATGAGGCTGGAGTAAAAGATAGGTACTATCTTTGCATCCTTGGATCTCTCAGTTTTCAATTTTAAATACTGTCTGTAAAGATTTTCTCACCAAGTCTGTAGGATGTACGTGGGTGCTACTGATGACACAACACTCAGGTGTGTGCACACTCACACACACGCACGCGCAGAAAGACACACACAGAGGAAAAGGTTGGGAAAGGAGTACAAGAAGAAGAATAAAGGCAAGAAAAAGACAACGATACAAGCAAGACAATCCTGACTCTTGCCATACTAGAAGAAAAATCCCTTCGACAACCTTACGGGTTGACTGATGGGTCAGCGACGGACGCCACCCGGAATGGAGGAGCTGGGATATACATCATGTACCCTGATGGACACGGGGAGAGGTAGCCATAGCAACAGGCTCTCACTACACGAGCTACAGAGCTGAAGATGAAGCTCTGATTTGAACAATGTCAACAGCAGAGCAAGCTAAGACTATCGGGTGATATTCTTAACGGATCCCCTGTCTCTGGTGCAAGCCGCCAACAACAACCAGCTGACAGGAGCACTGAAAAATATTAATGGCCGGAAAATAGCACTTCAGTACTAGAAGCTAAACCTGGGGTCACCACTAATGTGCTCGTGTGCAGATGCAGAGTAAACCACGGGGGTATGCCCTACAAGAGTGTAGGATCTGAGGGCGGAGGTCTGATCGTCACCGAAGCCCCTCGACATCAAGATGTACTATCCCGTGGACACTTTGCAGATGACTGCCAGTTTCATTTGGAGAAGTGTAACAAAAATAGGCCAACAGCAGCAGCAGCAGCAACAACAACAACAACAACAACAACATGACCTCGGGGGACCGAGTGAAAAGCCGGGCTGTAAGCTGATATTTATCAGCCAGCACAATTATTAATAATGTATACACTTTGCAATCCTAAATTGCTAATAATTTATACGCGTTTTAACTGACTGCTTATTATTAGAACTTTTGCTGAGTGTTGTGTCCCCACCCGGCCTTTGATCCACAAGTATGCAGGTTCACTGATGTCATCTGGTGACAGATGTCTCGCGCATACATTTTGTTCTCGACATGGCTTTACATGACTAACCACTTTCTATAGCCTGAGCTGCCGCCTTGCCACAAACCTCGTACAAAGCAATGAAAAATTGTCAATAAATTTTGTGGCACCTGGTCTAGGCGTTGTTCTTGAAGATCAGTCCAGCTCCCTGAAGTGCCGTAGGACAGGACTTCCTCACCGATAGTTAATGTCCTTTGTGGACATCAGTTTAAACAACTTTGTACCTCGTGCAGCACAGAAATACAACCTGACGATTGATGTCTCGTCACGCATGGTGAAGTCAATCTACACCCAGCCACCTATATCCGTCTAGTCAGCTCGGGGTGGCTGAGTGAGAAGGAATCCGAGAGTTGATAGTCGACGCACCCGCCTTATCCAGCACGGAAAATATGTAACCTTGATTTTTGAGAGGGTCCGCGGGTATAGATACGGGGTAGGGGAAGATATGTAGCCTTGGATTTACAGAGGGTGGGTAGCGTGGGTGGAAAGTTTTTTTTAAAGCAGCAGTGCGTGGACGATGGGTAACAATTGTAGTGGGACTGGTTGATGTTGGTTAGTATCACCTTATGTGATGGTTGTACTGGGTGTGTTCACTGTTGGTGACAGTCACCTCATGTGACAGTTGTACTGGGTGTGTTTACTGTCGGTGGCAGTCACCTCATGTGACAGTTGTACTGGGTGTGTTCAGTGCTGGTATCAGTATCACCTTCTGTGCAGTGAAAGGACAAGCATTGTTGTTCCCTTTCTCCTGGGCTGCTATGCTTTAAAAAAAAGAAAAAAAAAAAGAAAGAAAACAGTAAATTAGGACACAGGAACACGCAGACGCAGGGACCGAGATTACTTAAGGACCATGGATGGAATGGTGGGGTTACAATTATATAGTCAACCCATCAACCGAGATTACATAACGGTAAAAGAGCCGGCGCTGTAAACCCTTCCGCATTAAGAGAAAGAGCAGCGCATCTGAGATACGAACCCAGGTCTTTCGGTCCGTACTGTCGTGGTGACAAACGCCATCAGAGTGCCTCCCTGAGTGGAATGTCTCAGTATTAAAGGTTATGAGGATTTGTCTATTATTTTGTGTACAAGGAAGTTTGAAGATGCAATGGATACGGGTGTTGACACATGGCATGATCCTGGTGTATGAAGCAGGATTGAGGATAATTTAAAACACCTTTACCGTGCGGCTGGTCTCATATGTCTCCACCAACAGCTCATCCAAGTTTCTTTTTCAGCAAGAACCAGAGGAGCAAATTTATTTTGCCGTATGAAACAGCTGAAGTGACGAGAACCATAAAATAGACTCCAGAGAAAAAAAAACCTGGTCCATAGAATAGACGAACTATATTCATCATATAAATGAACAATATTCCTTCATCACATACCGGAACAAAACGCATTCATCAAATTTATGAACAAGAGTCAACATTCACATAATATTCATCACACAGATGAACCGACTTCGTTTACCCCAGGGAGCAGTTGACCACGTGAGGCCGGTCCTGATCAATCATTTCAAATGTCACCATCAGAACAGTTGGCTCGGTGGCACTAGTGATCACCACCAGAGTTGGCCTTTCAGCTTTAGCCAAAAGTTTGAAGAACGGGTGTGTCATGTCGGTCATGTAGACATTAAATGTCGTTAGAATCGATTGAAGCTGCGCGCGCTGCCAAACAGGCAGGCATGCATGACCATGCTGTCGGCTTTGTGCTAAAAGCCTCCATCGCAACAGATGCATCGATGTTGACAATCATACAGTCAACTGTATAAGCAAGGCTGAAGGAAACTATTTTTAAACTGTTGTTGACAAGGTGATAGTGATCTTAAACAACTTCAGTCTGTTATCTGTTATGTTAGTTCTCAAAGCTTTGTAAATTAAAAAAAAATTCCTTCAATGTCGTCGTCGTCGTTGCCTCTTACCATCACCAATATCCACCGTCAGCAGCAGTGGTAATTACCGTTTCAAAGACCATCGCCATCACACTACAACCACTATCACCATCACTAACATTATCATTTATCACTACCACTGTCATCAACAGTTACCATTACTAACACTTCCACCACTACTACTTCGACCTTTGGTTGACCCTTAATGACGTCAGTTGCACGTTTTCCTCCCTTGGCTGCGTGAGCTGATGTTACACAATAGCCGTAACACGCAGTTACCCTTAATTTCCGGGTTGTGTGCGCCTGATCGGTCTTTATACTTTGTTGGCAGGACTCCCCTACACCATTGCTGTCGGTTCGATCAGTTCTCCAGGTTCGATCTCTTGTCTTGGACTCACCGTTGGGTGCAGATGAATGAACAGGTAGTCATAGTGGACGTCTACACCTGGAACTAGGTGTCGTGAGGATCTTAGCAATGAGATACTTTTCTGCGCTGCTGTACATTTTCTTTCGAGTTCACTTTAGAGAAGATATTGGTGTGCACTGTTTCCAATGTGTAGAACTATGCCGGTGTTAACTCTGAGGAGGGAAGGGGTTCTGACAGATATTGGGTGATCAATGTTTCACTTGCTTATAAAAGCCACATGCTGGATCGAAACATGAAGATGCCTGAGATACCCAGTTTTCCTCCATCTAAACCACCCACCACCGCACCTTTCTTTATGGCTTCTGCCGCAGGCGTGTCCTGTTTTTTTAAAGATCATTTTCCTTGTCGATTTTTTTTTCTTTCACTCTTTTGTTCGACGAATCGCAAGCTATTGTGATATATTTCTCGCGAACCATAACGAAAGCTGGTTTCCCTAATGTGTCTATTGTATAAGATCCATTGGAATCCATTTACACCTAGCAGCTAGTAATGGCGGGGTTTAGACGGAGTTTGATGTAACTTAGACTTAGGACCTCTTGCAAGAAACAATGAAAAGGTAAAGCACATTTATGTCCGGTTAGTGTATTTCTTCGTTGAATCATTACTGGATAATGAGGCAGATAATCACCTAGGAAGGCGGAGCAAGTCAACAAATTTCGAGGTAACAAATTAAAAGAGAGTTGCTGACTAGAGATAAATAAATAAAAATCCTGAATACAATCTCACGGCACACCTAGCTGTAAACTAGTAAATGTTCCTTTTAGTAAGAACCATAATGCGCAGTTTGGTTGCATGCAAATTATTGTTATTGTTCTTTGGCGCCTGTGGTGAGGGTTTCTATGGAAACAATTTAAAATTAATGTCTCCACGAAGCTGGAAAATACACGCGCCAGTACGATGCTGGCCATGATGACCAGCTGTTGTCAGGGCAACTGTCCCGAACAAACAGGACTCGAATTGATGTATTTCAAGATTGTAATCCTACTAGACAGGATCCTGCATCGGAGCTAGAAGGAGGCAAATCCCAGTCGTGTCTTGTTGTGTTATGCGAAATCAGAATTCTAGTTTACTTGTAACTGGCGCACGAGCAAAATCCGCCCAAGCTCGAGGCTTTTCCTTGTAGTTACCTTGTTATCAGTGGTCACATCTCCCGATGTTACACGCACATACATCCGGTTGGGTGGGTGACGCCCCAGGAGGACTTGCCAATGACAAAACACCCGTGAACACTAGCTGAAGCTTAATAAACTGTCAAACAAGTGACTCACCCTCGCCACTGCGTGATCACCATTATCGTCATGGGTCGGGCCACGTTGTCGAACCCGGATTTTTGTAAAATTGAATCCATCATCAGGTCTGCCTCCCTCTGATTTATTGAATACATTAGCTATTATCAGATGCGAATATCCACAGACATGTAGAGTTATTTCTTAGAAAACGAAAAGGACCAGGAAACAAATATGAATGCCATATGTCACGAAAAGAAACAGACCTGGAGGGCGCGTCTACACATCCCACGTGGACAGGGAGTCTTGTTAGCACTTACACCATCAGCAGATCTGTGACAGATGACTGGATAGGCAATCACCAATACGTGCTCAGGGACCAGAGACTGTTTAAGTGTGGTAACATTATGATAGAAGTCATGTTTCTCAAAGAGGGTATTACAAGAATTAAGCACTTTGGGAGGATCATGATCACCAGCGCCCTCAAGTACTTCAGTAATCTCGTAAACAGTCATAACTGAGTCTGTCATTCTTTTTTTTTCATAAATCGACTAGACTTTCTTATTATTAGCTCGTTTTTTACCTGATACAGGAAAAAGTACGCGTAGTAACTTTTTATTTTGTATTCCCTAAGAACCTTCAAGCACTAGTTTGGTGCATTTTTAATGACGGGGTGAAGTTCATTACAAAATACTATTTCTCACTTCTACTAACGTCCCTCTGAGAAAGAGGTCAGGAAACACAAAGGTCGGGGTTACACGTGGATGTTGTCAAGGTTTCCCCCAATAAGAGAGCTTGGACCTCATGTTAATTAGGCTCGAAGTCACGATTTTGAGATTTTTGTGATTTTTGTGGGCATGTATTTCTGGAACAGAAAGGAGTGTATTCACTCAGGATGCAATAATTTATCACGAAAAATAAGCCCTTTATTAGATTTTTTTTCCTGCGCAACTCATAACATCGATTTTTTTTTCGGAGACTAAGCCAGCCAAGCGAAGAGGTGGGTTCCGGGACGGGTTGGTGTAAATTGCGTGGATGCCCGATGCAGTGATCCATAGAATGGCGTCTAATGTGCTATCAAACCCATGGAAAGCCAGGAGGTGGCAGCACCTTGACTTGAGCGTTTTTAAAGCTCGATATTCACACCCACACTTAGACGAGCGCGCAAACTTCAACACGTGTTTCCGGGTCTCGATTGGTGACTTAACTGCCCCTGTGTGCCTGCACGCACTTGGGTGCATCGTGCACCATGCTGTAACTCTGAGTCACCTGCAGTAAAACAAATAGAGACAAAAATAAATAAATAAACATAACTCTTAACGAGTGTAAAATCATGTTCACGGGTAGGCAGAGGTCCCACTGAGTAGTGTGCAGTGAGCTGTAAGTGGTCCACTGTGTCCAGGACAGCACATAATTTACAATGGTTGCAATAGTAAATGCTTGCTTCAATGTTGAGAATTCACTGTAGGGGTAATATAATAGCAACGGTGTGTTTTTGTGCTTCCGGCATGCGTTCGAGAGGTATTTAAATTTAAATGTAAATTTAAATTTAAATGTATTTAAATGTAAAAAAAAATTGTTTTCTTGTTTTAGATTTTCTTTTGTGTGTGTGTTTTGTTTTGTTTTTTTTGTCACGTCAATGTCGGTTACCTGTGGATAGAATAATTTTTATGACTTGGATGTACTTCGACAGTGGGTTCTTCGGTTGAAGAACCTCTCATTGAACTAAGCCATTACTTAAACACCATCATTTAAGAAGAAGGGAATTGTTCCTGTGGACAATGGAGACAAAGGGGCGGCGTGGTGACAAAGCCCTGCATTGTACAGGTGTGCGGGAACAGGGCTGGGTACAGCAAGGAGGCTGGGGAAAGATCTCAGGTTTTCACTTTCATGTACATGAGACTGCCAGTTGTCTGCCCCAAAGAGTGACCTCTCTTTGTACCAGCTCCCTTCCCTGCTGTGAAAATCAAAAGCAGCCTGGAGGCTAGGTGTAACCCACTTAACAATATTGCTTTTTTCACCTTGACCTGATGACAATTTTCCATGGAATGATTTTTGGAACGAGTGAAGTTAATGCCATGCAAATTAAACCTTCGTTAACAAGACATCATAGGATCGTCGACAAGTTTAACACTTGTCTACAAAGAGGTCTACCTTGCATCTACCCTGATCTACAAAGCTCGGCTTGTTTTTTTTGGCAGTCGCTTGATTGAGTTCACATTCCTGTCACAGGACACATTATATAAATAAAAGAACAATGTGAATCATACTCCTTTGATTCAAGATGGGCTTATGATGCTTCTCTGTTTCGCACACATTCACATGCACGCATGCACACATATGCACTCAATCACACGCGCGCTCACATACACACAAATACAAATGCTAAAGGTCATGACATAATTCAAAGACGACAGATAAGAAGCTCATTTGAGCGGCAGATGGGCAGTCGTGCAGCACAATTCGTAAAGGTCATATTTACATGCAGCACGTGCACTTGATTAGTTTGTTTAACCCCGAGGGTTAAATCAAAGATTTCTGAGTTATCTTTAGACAGCAGCCTTGCATAATGCCAGTCAATACGACACAGTCGATCTTATCAAAACTCTCTTGAGACTGATTAGTGTGGCCAGTTGTGTCTCAAGTGTGCGGATATTTGTCAGATTCGCGAGGAAAGGTCTTTTTAAGATAATTAAATACGTCAATTTAATTTCAAAATTAAATGTGTCAGTTCGGACATCATTCAGTCCTTAATTATTCTTTCTATCCTTTCTGGATAAATTTCTTTGTCTGTCTGTCGCTAAACATGTTTTTCAACTTTGACTTCATTGCCAGTTTCACCTTGATTCAACAGGTAAAAGATTGTGCAGCAGATAAATAAATAACACCTGACCCACGAGTGTCACGTGACCTGATCGTCGGCGCTGAGGTCTGAGGAGGCGCAATGGAACCCTGGCGATGGAGGCTCGCGCTCGCAATCTCTATGGCAGCTCTTCTTTTCCCGCACTGTGTCACGTGTCAAGCTAACGTGACCGAAACAGGTAAGATAACAAATATGCCGGCAAGTCAGTCACACCTCATGGTAGCACAGTTGTATTCGTCTTTCGCAGGTGTCTTTTAGCATGAAGGTGAGGGCTCTGGGTGTAAATAAGAAAACACAAATTTACTTAG
The DNA here is from genome assembly GCA_004794325.1 of Pomacea maculata. Taxonomy (NCBI): domain Eukaryota; kingdom Metazoa; phylum Mollusca; class Gastropoda; order Architaenioglossa; family Ampullariidae; genus Pomacea; species Pomacea maculata. The sequence goes on along the minus strand of SRHC01003610.1, from coordinate 391,215 downwards.
CGAAATTTTGCTTGTTTGTTTCAATATACACACGCTTCGATTGGTTTAGGGTTTTTTAATACCTTCAAGTGCATTGCGCGAGAAGTAAATATCAACAACTGATCTGACGTTCAAATCGATGATACGACGAGGAATAACAGAGTTTTCAACACGAAAAGACTTCTGAACACCCGGAAGCGCTCACTTTGTGGTCACGTGATCGCAAGTATCATTAGCGAACATCCAAATCAAATTCTTCATTCATGTCTGTGCCAATCTCGAGACATGTGTACGCAATTTTACGAAAGAATGAGTCCATGTATTTTTGTCAGCTTCGTTTTGCGCCTTTGGAAAAAAAAAAGTAGAAATAAGAACGATCGTTTTCTTAGACACCTATATTTTTTTTAATCCCCCCCTTTTTTATTTTACCTGAAGGAAATATTAAGCTTATTGTTGTATTTATTAGTCTGGTCGTTTTGGAGGCATATGTAAGAACGTAGGTATGTGGGGTGGGGGGAGGTGTTTTACGCCGAGCCAGCAACTAAGGCTATATTATGGCAAGGCAAACAGACCTGTAAACAGATGACACATGCCCGAGACGAGACCTGAACCAATGACAGCCAACTCTCACTGAATTGTCTCAACACATCGTTCATCAAAGAGCACAGTCGTTTCATTCAGATTTAAACTTTCTGCAGCACGGCCAGTTCTCATAAAATGTAAAAGTAATTTAGTCTGTGACTTCTTTACTGTCGTTCTTCCCAATGGTTTCCCGTTCATTGCATACAAACTACAGCTAATGTCCACGTCTTCTCTGGTTCCTGCCCCAGCCTGCTTCACTCGAGCCTTATAATGCACACTAGACTGCTTTGCTGCTAACTACAGAGAGTTGGCTTCATGTTCACTCTCCCCATGGCGAAAGGAAGGCGCTCGGATTTGGGGAGGAGGTTGGGGGGGGAGGGGTAAAAGCTCAATGTTGACAGTCAACGACGAAGCAACCTTTAATATTTATAGTTCCCAACGCCATTGCTTCCAGTTGTCATATGGATTCTATAATGGCAATCGACCGATTGCTTTTGGGTGCACCGAATGTGGAATGTAGAACTTCCCTCCCTTTTAAATGCTCTTGGCACAATTATGCCTGCGCTGTAAAACGCAATGGATCCATTTTTTCTTAAATGTTTCCAATGTTTGTGTTTCTTCAATTATAGTGTATAATAATGATTATTTGTGTTCTGTTTGTAAGACTCTTCTGATCTGTGTTTAGTTGTCGGATGCTGTTTTTTTTTTTTTTTTTTGCTTTGATTTGGGTTTCTTTCCAAGTTTTAACTCTTTTTTTGTTGTTGCTCTTTTCCACACTTTTAATACAATTGTAAAAGCGCGGTTAACACACTTGTGTTATGTGATAATATTCTGTGATGCTAAGTCTTTTCTATTGCTGTTATTAATTAACATCGTCATCCTTTGGTACTTTTCACAGGAAATTCGACCAGTCCTCTGACAACCGCTCCAACAATCAACTCCACCAGCGCCCCGACTACCAATGAAACGTTAACAGCTCCTTCAAACGCTACCGGACAAGAGAACGTAACGGCCCCCGGTAATGTCAACCCTCCCCAGACCAACAGTTCAACAACTAGCAGCAACAGCAGCGTAAATGAACATAATGTGACTACCGCCATCACCCCTACCACCACCACCACCAGCAACAACAGCATTTCTGTCAACGTCACAACGGCTGCGCCTAACAACGTCAGTTCTCCCAACGTGACAACGGCTTCGCCCCCTATTGTGACTGGTAAGACAGTTTTGTAACTTCGTTAATAAAGTCTTTTAAATGCATTAGTTTTTGGGGGTGAGTGGGGAAACAACAGTGTAATTCAACGGACAATAGGTAGAGTGAAGCCGTAACATTATCAGCGTCAGATTATATACATTACTGTGTAGCTTTAGTATCAGGTGCCCGGTTAGCTCAGTCGGTAGAGCATGGGACTCTTAATCCCAGGGTCGTGGGTTCGAGCCCCACATTGGGCGTTCGCTTTTTTTTTTTTCTCTCAATTTTTGGGTGGGGGGCTTTATTTCATTCGAGTGTATGATTATAAATTAGTTTGACTTTTACTATTTGATGGTGGGAATTATTTGACGCATAAACAAAAGGCTAATGATTAAAAGCAACTGATGGAAATAACTGTGGATGAGAAGAAAGTTTTCGCGTACCGATGCTGTATTGTTGAACGCAGCCCAGACTACAGACGAGTTTGCCACTTTTTCTTTTTCTTTTTTGTCTCTTAATGTAAAAGAAAACAACAAACAGTAAAAAGAAAATACCAAACCTATCTCCAATCATAAACTTTATAAGTAGTCATCTAACGAAATGATAATTGTTTGTTAGCTTTATTTATAAGATATCTAGCGCGTTCTGTTCATCCTTCTTCTCGTTCTTCTTCTAGTCTGTGTTTCGGATTCTTTTCTCCATCGCTCTCTCTCACAATCCCTCTTTTATCAAGTCTCCGGTGACGAGGTGTTCTTAAATGATGGCTTTTTCGAGTGCATGCTTTGCACTAGATAACTGGGTAGATGTTAAAAGCATTTTAAAACTAACGTTACAAGTATGTATGGTAAGAAAGATGGGGGTCCGTGGTAACACAGTCACACCTTGTCATAGTGACACAATCACACAATACCCCAGAGACACAATCACACAATGCCATATTAACAGTCACACAATGTCACCGTGACACAATCACACAGTGACATAGTGACACAATCACACTCGCAAGTAGACTCACGCAAAGAGAGCCAGGACAGGAGTGAGAGAGAAAGACGGAGACGAAAATCGAATGAGTTTCACGCAGAGAGCCCGTCAGTCGATCAGACTACAAGTGTCATGGCCATTTTCCTAATACACACCCTCGATAAAGTAAAGCTTATCATGAAGCTCATGGCTTGATGGTGAGAAGCTCTCTTTTTTTTTTCAACCTGGCTTGTCACATAAATAGGAAATGTAAAGTTCGTGCAAAACAACTACCTAATTTATGGTCCAGACTCAAGTGTCTACGATGATATTTACGGTCTAGCTAAACGTTTACAAAAATGAATCGCTTCGTTACATTGGCTATCACGGGCCGGTAAGGTCTTCAAAGCTGCAGGTTATGATGCACGTGTGATGTTGTCCTGCTCGTTACACACAAACATCGCTGACTTCGTCCATGTTCTTATGGTGGCTTTGATGCTTCAGGGGTGTTTGTTTGTTTAACGGGTCTGACTAACAGCAAAGCACAGCTGTGTAAACTTAGAGCTTGTAAACTATTAGTCCTGCCCAAGACTGTATATTATAATACACTGTCTTCGGTCCTACTATCTACCCTCGGTAGTCCTACTACGGTGCAGCATACTCGCTATCGCTGACTCGCACGGCGCAGACACGAGAGCAGTCGCGTGGTTATAGCATGAGATTTAATTTTTGAAGTTATATTCTCCGCATAGATGGTCTTTATGGCTAGTTTTTCACATGTAGTAATAGTTAATTTCGTTTACTTGCCGCATGTCAAGAAATGTAAACATGCTGATTACAAACACTGAAGGATAGTCGACATATTCTCATCTTGGCCCCCTTTGCCGAGCTCTAAGAGACGAGGGGGGAAAAAAACGGGTCTTGTTCACAACCCCTAGTGATCAATGTTTCGTAGCAGCCACTCTGTCTGCACAGACAGGAGCAAACAAAGCAGCTCTGACAATATCCTGTATCATGTCACAGTTCCACGTATGGTGGAAACAGGGTCTGTTTATTATCAGTCCTGATGTAACTGGTTAAGCATGTGCAGGAACGCGACATTTTAAAAATAAATAAATGGACTTCCGTAATCTGCGTTATTTCTGCATTTATTTTGTAAATACCAGCACTGCTAGGAGCAGGTGGTGATGGGCGGTTACAGTAGGTGGAACGTAGAGTTCGTGTGACCTCTGACCCCACACCTAGCACGTGATGCTGCTCTTCACGTCTGTATCGATCGCCCCGTGCACGCACCTGCGTAAATGCCTTGCGCGATTGCGACAAAATGGATGCACGCGCGCCCACACTCCGTCCCCTCTAACACTCCCCTCCCACCACCACCACACCCCCAACGACCTCTGACGTCTGCGTGATTAATTGATCATGATGAGGGGGGTGGGGTCGGGGTTAATACCGCGATTTTGCGTGCGCGTCTCTGACCCAAGTGGTGCGCGACAACGAAAGCATAAATTTTTCAACGGCGCAAATAAACTGTTTTTTGCGGGTCTAAGATTAGTTTCAGGTCACTAATGTTCATCTGTTCTCCGTCAACACTGATGACATACACGCATGTTGTCCTTGGTGCACGTGCATACGCCTACATGTCTCTCCTCACGCGCGCACGCGCACACACACACACAGAGGCCTGCACCTGACACTATCGATCAGGAAGATAAGCATACTGTATATTGGCATGTCACGTTACTGAACGACACATCAACTATATCAACCACTGAGACCACCTGTGTGCAAAGTGTTTGTGAAACATCAGTATAATGATTTTCATCCAGTCACCTGCCTGTGCGATATTGAAAATAATAGCATACGTGAGATGGTCACAAACAGAAATTAAAGGACTACTAGCAGCATTTCATTTTGAAACCCTTTTCTACAGGTGAACGAATCTTGTGTTGATTGACATAGAATTCCCAGTCTTGATACGGAAAGGGATTAAATAAGACAAAATAAGTAGATGACTGATTTTTCACTGAGTACAGTGGCGTACCCAGCGTCTAGTCATCTAAACTACTTGATCATTTTGTACTAGACAAATCATTGAGCTCAAAACACTAATAAAATAATTGTAGCTGCTATAAAAAAATATGTTAAGGTAGGCATTTGTTGTAATAAACATCAGTTAGGTTCTCGTGATTTTACCATTTACCCATTGCCTGTAAGGGGGGAAAAAAAGCAAAGAAGTAAACGAATACTCCTTCCGCATACCCCGGTTGGCGGGTACACCATTGCTTGTTTACAAATTGTGTCTTTCAAAGACAGCAGAAAATCGTTAATTTGTAAGATCACAAAACCTGTGTTTGTGGAAATAGAAAACACTAGTCAGTCGTATGCATAACGGTAGAAAATGTGATAAATATTTTCTTTGCGTCAGTGCTGGTGGTCAGAAATTATACATGCCAGTATAATCAAAAGTGCTATAGCCTGAATCTGATCATCATACACATAGTGCTTCATAAATATGTAAAGATTTACACCAGATTTGATTATCATGCATATAATCCTTCAAAATGCTATTTTGTAAACCAAATACATGGTTTAAAATGCCAATTATGAAGAAGACTTTACCGCCCAGAAGACAGAAATGGGTTATGAAAAATACATCTTTGCTTTGGACCCTTGCTCGGGGACACAGGACCCTTTCTTAATCAGACAAATAAAGATGAACTTATGAAAACTTGATTAAATGTTCGTCCACATTTGTCTGGCCTTAAGAACGACCTTAACATGCTTGCGTCGAACTCTGACCTTGGGATATCGATTCCCTGGTCTGATTACCGATATCCTGTATAAGCAGCTCTACATCTTTATCGCCGTCCAGATATCGTCTGCGCGATAGAGCAGGTTCACGAACTTGTATTACTGGACTGCTGGCAGACGATGTTTGTTCCAGTTAACTACTAAAACGAGGCATGAGACTACAAAGCTTCCGGTTTAGTCACATTCTTTATTTAGGCTCGCCGAGACTAACAGCAGAGACCTTCTCAAGAGGCTAAGCGTTGGTCTTGGCAGACAGACAGCAGTCCACCTATACATGTCTATGGGTAATGAAATTATATGCAGTTTAAGGTCTCAAGTACATATACTTTCTCAAAGAAATATGTAATATGCAGTGCACATTCAGGACTTCATACTGCCAGTTAGTAAAACATTTATTGCTGCAAAGTTACTCTCATTAAATTTTATCAAACCAAAGGTTAATTATGAGGACAAGCAAGTCAGCTATTTTTCTTGCACAAAATCAGAGGTCACATATACATTGTTTAAACACATCTTTCAAGTCAAAATAGTTCTTTCGATTGTTACAGTCAACAGTCTTAAAATGTAAACAAAAGTTATCCTTATCAGAAAATGAAATGAAAATGTATGTAAACATGATCATCAACATTGGGAAATAAAACAATTAGACATGAGTTTCATTCAATTAGTGTCCAATGACATGAGCAACAATTTATTATTCTTTCTCAATTTTTTAACCTCAAGAACCAGTTTCTCTCTGTTTACATGCTGAAGTGGAGTGTTCTTTGAAAGTGGCTTATTTTTGTGTTCTTCTACATATCTAAGTCTCTTCACAAGAAGGGTTTGCGTGTATGCACATTGTTTGCACAATTCACATTCTGATTCTAATAACAGTTCACAAGATTTTGACCTAACTGAAGACAAATGTGTTATGTTACCTGTTTCATCTGTTGTATATTGTATATGTCTGAAATACAGTTGCTGACTGTCAACAATAGGCAATTCAGCAAAATTCTGCAGAGTATGCTCTGTTACACCAGGACAAAGATGCAAAGAGGAAATTTTTTTTAAGAGCTCAGTAACTGAAGTTTTTTCAACATTTGCTGCAAAGTTATGAATAAGAAAATCAAATGCACTGACTCTAACTGCAAAATCTGGCATGATTGTTACTTTCACTCTCACTTGGAACTTTTCTGAAAAAGAAGCTAGAATAATGTTATCACTGGTATCCGACAGCAGGCGCCATGGAGAAGGTAGCTCTTTAACTGCGGCCTTGCGGACCTCGTCGTAAGTGTAGTATTTCACTCTCTCAACAGGTTCTGGAGATGGGCGCCGAGTCTTAAAAGTAAAAAAAATGCAGTGTTGGTTTTACTTTACATTTTAGGACAATTCAAGTGTATGTAATGACTCAATTTGAAAAACATGAAATTGGTAGAATAGGAAGGAAAGAGAGAGAGAGAATGTGAACCGTTTCACTTAAAGACACATTATTTATTAATCATGTATTGCTCTTGACAATGGCGGTGTCGTATCATAGTAATGATAAATTAATGCTCACTGGTGGCTTTCTAGCTTCAGGCTTGGGTGTTTCAATGCTCTTTTTTGGCATAAACTCCGTGGGTAGACTTCCTGGGATAAGATGACGACTAAAGCCTTCACCTGAAAGTAAAATAATAGAGAGATCCACAGGCAGATAAGTAATAACAGATTGTATCAAATATATCAGATTAATGTTAGGCGCCAAGACCTGTATCTGATCTTTTGAGCAGTTGTCATAACAAGATAATTTAACTTGTGTAACGCAGTAGCCCACTGGTTTTTGCATCCCTTTCCCTACGCCAGTGGTTCTCAAAGTGTGGCCTGCGGACCAATAGTGGTTCGTGGGGATAAGTCAGGTGGTCCGCGGCTGACAGTAGTCATATGTCAGCAAAGTAATGTTTAAAGTGATGCATTCCTCGCATTAACATTTTAATTACAAAGAAGTTTTATGTCAACTTATTACTATACTACTGTCACAAAAGGACATTTAGTTTTGAATTGTAATGAAACAAATGTGGCAATTTAAAGTTGAAATTCATAGTACAGACTGATTTTTAGGACTTGGTAGTCCGCCATATTTTTTAACTTAAGTAAAGTGGTCCGCGGTCCGAAATACTTTGAGAACCACTGCCCTACGCCATTTCAATGAAGTTAGGCTATGTGAACCAAATTTAAGTCATAATGTTAACACTAATTCGCTGATTTAGTTCAGCCTCCAAAAGTTACTTGTGCAGAAGGAACATATTGAGATTATGTGTTCTGATTTATTTTTAAATGATCTATTGCTAAATAGGGTTTGAATCCTTTTCATAATGTTAGTGTCTACAAAAATGCATTGTTTAATTTACTCCTCAATTGTTGTTTTCCATTGTGTTGGTTATATCATAATAAATTAAATATTATAATAGGTTATTAATTCTCTTCACACACACACGCCAGCGCGCTCTCTAATACGAACCATATTCATCACTCTGCAGTTTCAAAACAGCAGTGTTTAACGTTGCTTATACTATGTGATTAATAGTTTGACTATTTTTACGACTATGAATCTTTTCATCTGGCACAGAAATACTTACAACCAATGGAAAGTCGAATTATTCTAAAATATTAAAAGTTATATGTATCTCACAAGGTGACTTACCTTCAATATAACATTCCGGTTTGAAATGTCTCGAGCAAATGGTCGCTCTTTCAACGTTGAAGCTAGAATCACAACGATTCACAGCTCTCACAAGAGCTCTTTCCCAGTCCTTATTGTCTACTCTTTTGATGCGGAAAAATGATAGACCTCTGTGTCGACTTTTGCAAGCAGGGCATCCTGGAATAGCACAGTTCTTGCCTGGCATCTCAAAATAATAAAGACAGTAGCTCTGCCGCGCGATGTTCAAGTCGACACCGGAAAAAGCGAAGCAGTAACTTAGTCCAGCGCATGCGCGACACAAGAGGTATGTTCCCGCGCGAGAGTTGGCTGCCCTTGTTCTCTGCTGGCTCTGATCACCGTGGAATCTCGGTTAACGAATTACTGCTTGGATTCCCCCTCCATTGGCACAAGTGGCATTGTAAAATCGGGGGGGGGGGGGCTTCCCTTTTCTGTCGCTTTGAGGCTGAAGGAAAAAAACTTGTCCAGTGTCTGTTGTTTCTGCCTTTTTTGGTAACACTTTTCGGTAATTAATACGACATCACATTATCATTGAACATGTTTATTGCCTATCGCATTGTTAGCGAAAGACTTTTCTACAAACAATTGCAATTCCCCCCACTTCGCACACATTTCTTTAATCACAAAATTCACTACATAAGAAGGACACGCACAGATAAAGATAACAAACGACTGATCGAGCGCGAATGAATTAAAGCTTGGTCTGACCACGAACTAATGTATCCTATACATGTCCTTGGTCTGACCATGCTGGTCGGTCACGTGTGGGTGACGTGGCTATGGTTATGTTGCTAATCTTAGGCAAGTCCCAACCGCTGTTTAGACGTGAACACAGTAATGTCACCTGTTTATGATGTGATTTCATTTTTGGTGATAGATGAAATACATTTTACACAATATACAGCGACTCAAAGGCTGCATGGTTATTATGTTTTACTAAAAAGCGTGAATTGATTTCGTGGGGAGGAAGGCTGTTAATAGATCTTACACCCGGAAATGTCCTTATTTATTTATTCACCTGCCTTGGCCTTCAAATCCTGCAGACCGACCGGATACCTGGATCGCTCTATGCATTCATTGATTTGGTTATGTATCCCCGCATGTTATATCGACTTGGCGTGTAAAGATATTTATCCCTACGACGGAGGCCCCATACAATTATAGCAATTATAGTGGAGCTCAACCATCCATATCATCTAGTGACGTGGTCACCGGTCATTTCGCCCCACCGCCTGAGTCAAAACGCCCCAGCTATGACCATATCGCCCCTTGTAAGATCACATAGTCCCATGCCCTAAAGACGAATTAATAGTCGATGAGACTAGTAGCTATATATTCCAGATATTACCAATGAAGCCATGATTTGTTTGAGCGCTGTACATATGCAAGCCCATGGGCCTATTTCAAACAGAGCCATGCAAACAAGTTCGGTTACCATTTTATTAAAACAAAAACAAAAACACACACAAAAAATGGCCGCTTGGCAATACAATGACGCCTTTTTCTCTTTGAATATTTTTTCAAATAAAAGTTTTTCTCGCCATTTATTCTTTAGTTTGAATAATCGTATTAAATGTATTGATTTTCGTTGCCTCGAATATTTCCTTCTGTTGCTATGTGTCTGTATAACTGTAATATGTTTAGTCTGTGTTGATGATGTGCTATATTTATTTTAAATGAGTATGTTGACATTTTTTGAGCACACTAATTGTCAGACTTACCTCGCCAAGACTATATACAGTGTATAGTCTTTTGGGCCTGGACGATTCGGATTTCGGTGTTAGGACGATGCTATCTTTGTTGGGACGATATGGTCATGGTTATGAAGACATGGCATCTGAGGGGCCATATGACTGTGGTATGATCTTGGGGCGAAATGACCGGCCTCCCCCTCCCCACATCAGTGATGTTATAGTGCCGCCGTAAGATCGCAGCGGAAGGCATTTATAATTCTCATGTGTTTGGTGATGCATGTATAAATAAACCCAATCCAGTGCCAGTGGTATACAAATAGTAAACACAGTTATGAACAGTATATATAATTGTTAATGATAACGAACAGTACGATATTTGTGTAAGTAAACTATATATGATGTTCACACGACGGTAAATGAATTAATCGACTCACGACACTTTTATCAAAACGTGTCTTGATTTATGTTGCGCATGATTATATATTCTGGGTGGGAACTCCCACTCCAGATCGATCAGGAAGTAGTCGAGACGTAGTCGTCGTTGCTGCTGTAGCTTCGGAAGTCATTGAAACGGGTGGGAGCTCAAAACAGCGGCTCTAAAAATAGCTGAGCATCGCAAACAGGAAGCACGCGGTTGATGTCAAGGGGCATAATTGAAATCTATTTGATGCGGTGTTAATTGTTGTTGATCGTCTTAATTGATATGATACAGTGCGCCAATAATTGACTGTTTCAGCTACGAGTCCGCGCCCTGTGTGCTTCAATGACACGTGCAAACACGGGTTCTGCGGTGAAAAGAATGGCAGCGGAGTCGGGTGCATTTGTCAACCGGGGTGGAGGGGAGATAACTGCAGTGAGGGTAAGCTGTTCATGCGACTGCTAGTGTTTTGTATCTGAGCAAGCTCGTTTCAGCTAACATGTACTTTCCCCACATATCACACCCCTATCAAACACCTGCAACATGCTCTGAATTTTGAAATGAAGCAGATAACATAGAAGTTATTGTGCAACTGTGGATATTGACGTCCTTTGGTATTAAGTTCGATCCTTTACAGGGCATGGCTGCCTCACCGAGATATAGCAAGGTCCCATTTTTCGGACAATTTTCCTCATTCAGAAACATGTCCTGTCCTCTGTATCTTCTCGAGACGTATATAGTGTACGCTACTGTATCCTCTCCCCTCCCGCCATGTCCTGGATTGGTAAAAAAATATTCTGGTCACTTAAGATATAGCCTTAGTTGCTGGCTCGGCGTAAAACTCCTTTCTACTTTTTTTTGTGTAAGCTACGCATTTACTTTGGTGTAGTTTTATTGACAAATGTAAGCTAAATGTATAATATTAAAATTAATTACCAGCAGTGTATCTAGATGCAATTGTGGCACATTGTATAAACAGAGTTAAATTTGTAATTTTTTGTTGGGAGACATATATAACAGCCAGTATGCATATAATAATAGATAATTTTCAGTTATACAGAGAAAGTAAAATTTTTCAAAGTTGCTTAAAGGAAAAACATGAAATTATGGGAAAATTTTAGAGTATCTCTTAGTTTATAAGTTTTGACTTGAAGCAAGTGTCTTCTGACTAAATCACTGCATAATGGCCATTAATGAAAAATCCTAATTAATTCATTAACACAAATGAAAGAAAATGCTGTCATGAATTTTGCAGATATTAATGAGTGTAGCCTTGGAATATGTGTCAACTTTGATCTGTGCACAAACCTGGTTGGAAGTTACATATGTTATTGCAAAAAGGGATGGGCTGGTGCAAACTGCTTAGAAGGTGAGAGCTGAATCTGTGAACAATAATTTCACAAACATCAACAGCAACCATCTATTTTTTTTTAAATCCTTAAAATGTTTTATGATATTTACTCCATACAGATAATTAACAATATTCATACCATCCCTTTCAATCTCGCTGTACTCCCTTCATGTTACATCTTACTTGCTGTTCTGACTGTTCATACATGTTAATATGTAAATCTTTTTACTGTTCTGACTATTCCAGATATTGATGAATGTGAAAAAAACCACCCTTGTGGAGATGCAAATTCTATTTGCAAAAATACCAACGGAAGCTACGCCTGTTTATGTAAAGATGGTTTCGAAAGGGTGAACAGCACTGCCAATTGTACCAGTAATTTTAAAAGTCTCTCTTTAACGTTTGTCTAAAGTTTGTTTTAATGATAACATAGTATGCTTTACATTGTATAGAATGTGTTTTTCACAGATTTTGATATATTTGTGTGTGTGTGTGTGGGTTTAATTTGTATTATTCGAATCTTTAAGAGTAGCCTCAAAAGTGACCCATTTCTAAAAGAACTTGTTCAGGTAACAAACCCTTCTGCTCAGTCTCCCCTTCCCCTACCTTCTTCCCTGCTTTGTCACTTTCATCACCATGCAACCTGTAGGCTTTTAATTGTTTTCTGTTAACGTGTCAGTTTTTTGGTAATCATTGAACACAGTACACTAAGCGTGCCTTTACATGGGAAATACACTTTATAAATTTATAAATTCTTGTTATTTTTTTTATATTTATATATTTAGAGAGATATAGAAGGGGTAGCAGCATGAAAAGTATTTTTTTTTTATTGAGTACCATGTATTTGGATTCTTTTAGTTGCACAAGCACATCCACATTCCTAACACATTATAGTATGGATTGTAAGTTGATGTTGATATTTTAAAGCATCATACTTTTTAAACAGAGGGGTTGTTTGCTTAGATTTTGGATATTAATTTCTCAGTGAACTAAAAAAAAAAAAAATGCAAAAGGGGCACTTAAGCATAAACTTCAAACAAAAACTGGTGTATTAATAAATTTCAATCTATTCCTGTTGCATGGAAATGGACAATAAAGATGTACTGTCATATTATATTAATTTTAACACATATTTCCAGAACATTCTTATTGAGTAGAAATTGTCTTCGTGTTTGTCTTGTCATGAGTGTGACACCTTTTTGGAATGATGAGATTTTTTTTCCAGAAAAAGTTATCATTGGCAACAGTCTAGAGACAAAAGTTGTCTATGGAGATGAGGAACTCTTTGGACCATTCCTAATACCTCAGTCCTTTCCATTTAATGGAAAAAAACATTCCGCTTTCTATGTAAGCTCTGAATTGTAATTATTTGCTTATTTGATATCCTGTAGAAAGCTTAAGCATAGTTATTCTACCATCATTTTTAAAGATAAATCCAACTCAGATATAAAATTTAACCTAAAATTTGCCAAGATATTTGATTTTGTCCCATTAATATCTTGTGTTGACGTAAACTGTGTCATTTAAAAATAGTTTTGCATCCAGGTTGAAGATTTGTTTAGCTGTGTGTGTGGATTTTCATTCAGTGCACTGACTTCTTATGTGATCCAAACTGCTTTGGAACAGTTTGAGTTTTACTGAGAATAATGACAAATATAACAATTTAGAATGATCATTTGACTAGAATTTTTCCCAGCTGACGCTTTTTTGTATTAATTGGGATTATTTTATGGCAGGTGAGCATAAATGGTTATGTCATCTTTGATGATCAACTAAAGAGACCCTTCAAGCCATCTAATGAAACTGTTTTGGAAGGCCAGTCCATTATTGCTCCATACTGGACAGACATCGAAATTCCAGAGAAAAGCAACACATCTAAACTTTTCCATTTGGAGCTTTCACTCGAAAATGCCCTAAAAGATAATAAAACTAAGGCATATTTTGATCAAAGTGTTCAAATCCAGTCTATCATGAATGAAAGTAAAATACAAACAGATCTGACGAGTCCCACTTTTATTGCGGTACTTACTTGGAGTGAAGTACTGCCACATAAGGCAGAAAAATTTGCCAACCTGCAGGTATGTCCAGAAGTGTGGCATGTGTGTAGGTGTGTGTATCCATATGTTTGTCTACTTTCCAGCCAGTGTCCTGATGCCAATCAATATATTTGACCTTTTTTCCCTATCATGTGTTGATGCTACAGCTGCAGATGCTGTGTGGGTGTATGTCATTGTCACTGCTTTACTAGGGAGCTATCTTGCACACCATCTCAAAAATAAATCCCATCGTGATAAATTAGACTGACAGCAGAGAACACAGAGTCATTGCACTGAGGGCATTGAAGCAGATTTTACTCTTTAAAGTGTAAAGTTTTGTGCACAGTGCGTGGCATTGATGTCTTTAATGTGAACTTTGTGAAGAAATATTCAAAAGGGAAATGGTGTTCAGAAGTTTGGTTCTCATTTAATTAACATTTCCTCTGCAGCATTCTTATGGTTCTAAACCACATACCTGTAGCAACTGCATGCCAAGTCTGACTAATAGTTATTTCACTTTGCTTGTAATATTGTGATTTGCATAAAAAATACTCTATATGTATATGCATGCATATATTTGTGTATGTGTGTGTGTGTGAGAGAGAGTGTTTATATATATTTTTTCAATATATTTGCAGCCAGCAACATTCCAGTTGGTTCTCATGACAGATGGTTTTCAGTCTGTTGCAATAATTAGTTACAGAACAATCTGGCCAGCAAATGAGCATCTGAAGGTAGATACATACATCTCTGGGAATCACCTGGAACCCATTATTGGTGAGCTAAGAATTATCAGTTTTAGAGACCTGTATTTAATCAATGTAATTTTTTCTGGGCTTTTCTTTTGCTGATTATATTGAGATGCTAAAGAAATTGAGAGATATCTGATAACTTCACCTGATGGTGAAGAGTGATGCAAAGAGGTTTGTGAGTTTAATGACAGTGGTTTATGTTTATAAAGATCATTGTCTGATAAGCCTTTTTTGATGGACATTTCCCTGCAGATCTGAAAGTGCCTAAAAGACAAGTCATACTTCTTTCAAATGATTCAAGACTAACCAACACCTATGCAGCCTGCCTGCAGTGGCGTTTCAAGGACCACTTTCAAAACTATACTAAGATTACTTGCCCCTGTTCTTTAGTTCAGGCCATAGAATGGGATAGAATGTTTACTGTGGATGAAGGACAGCACAGGGCCCAAAGTAAAGTGTGGGACTCTAAAGGAACCAAAGCGATCTGCTACTATGATGATAAGTACGCAGCCCGAGGCTTGCATGTGTATTATCTTATTCTCAAGTTAGAAGAAACTGCAAACTTTGAATCTATTAAAGATTAGGGCAGGTGCTATTATAAATTTTTGCTATAAACTATTGGCTTAATGGTAAATATTTTTGTTGATTATGTTGGAAATATCTAAAACAAAATCTTGTAAATGAAGCAGTGTATGGCAAAGTTTGTGATGGCCCTTGAAGCTTATGAAGTTGAAGTTGTGGGTGAATTGATTGATTAATTGATTGAATAATTTGATTGATTGCAACAGCAGCAACATGCTGATCACAGACCCTACTGAGCTGAGAGGAAAGCCAGCAATGTTCAAGGACCAAGAAGCTGAGAGTGATTTTCAAACTGGTTGGACCCACTGCTGCAATGGCAGTTCTGAAATGTGCTACAGAGTGTTTGAAGTATTCTCTATAGCATCCTGCAGTGCATATACACCTCCCAAGACAGGTACAGTCAAAATGTCATTTGTGCAGATTCTAGAAAAGTGCTCTTGAATGTTATTTATCAAGATTTGTGCCTACATGTTTATATGGAGAATTGCTGGAAAAGTGTTGTTTAATAATACCACGTTAATAGCTACTTTCCCAAAATATCAGTTTGCTTCCATCTTTTGTCTTGAAGAAGAACATTGCATAGAAAGAAATGCAAATAATAATAATACAGAAGATCGTCAAATGGTGTTTGTGTAGAGCCTAATTTTTGTGCATCATTTCTTTTCTAATTATTTGTCTTTCTAGGATTTGTAGATTGCCCTACATAGAAGTGTTCATTAACAAGGCTGTTGTTGACACAGGTAGATCAAATCAAAGTAGTGTGAGAATCCCTCAAATGATGGCATATATGTACATAAGCATTGTTTTCTACCAACATTTTTGTGAAACAAAATTAATGGCCTCTCTTTCCAAGCTTTGGTGTGGGGCTTTGTTCATGTGTCTACTCTTGATGGCAAGGAGTTCATCTTTAATGGATGGGGGGAGTATTTGCTGCTTCGTGCAGCAGACAGGTGAGCCAGCTTTTTTCTTGAATAGTTTCACTTATTATATTTTTCTGTGCTTAAATGTTTTTACTGTAATTAATGTTCTTTGTGTTGTTCATTTTAAAAGTATCCACACCTCTGCCCAAAACCATCACTCCTCATCAGACTCTTGCATTCCAACCTTCCCTCCCACAAAGACAGTCACATATGGACAATGGATGTTCTCTCTCTGTGCTGCTAAGCAGTGGAATTCTTTTCCACATCACATTTGCCGCTCTGACTCGAAGGCTACATTCAAACACTCTCTGGAAACATATCTTTTCACAAAGTGCTATCCCTGAATTACTATTCTTAACTCCCTGGCAATACTCTCTGTAATGCTAACCATCATGTAACAACTCCATCTTTCACTGTTTATAGTATCTACATCCCTTTATACCTTCATCCATTGCTTTATGTTCTACTCTTGTACCTCATCTTTATGTTGTTGGTGTGTCTATATGTACCTCACTGTCCACTGGGTGTTATCTTTCATTTATTATTACTGGTCGGCGCAGAGAGTGCAACCTATTTTGGTTGTGATGCTACGCATTAAAAGTTCACATTGTTATTAACTGGTTATGGATATCCAATTTCTAAGGCATATCTAAACAAGAACGCATAGGTAGTTTAGTTGGGTTTTTATGGTCTGTTGAATTGTCATCAACATTGACTCACCTTTGGCATATTATTTTTAATCTTCTCTTAGGTGAGGTGAATATTTAGATTGCTAGTTCACTTGAAATATTCCAAGATTTGATCACCAACTCAATTAAAAACTAGATTTAAATGCCTCAAACTTTTATCATTATAACTACTCCGATGCTATAACCATTATTACAATGACTGACTACTGCAATGATGATGAGCTATGATGATAGTGGTTGCTGTTAAATGACAAACACAATGATGATGAGAACTACTTCTACAACAGTGATGATGTTTACCCCAACAATGACTAGCACCTGTCACCAATACAGTGAGAATCAGATGTCCAGGGTTCAAATCTTGATTTGTCATGCTGTTCCTTTTCTTTATGTCTCACCTATTTATAGGACTGCTGCTTTGCTATGATGCAGTCTTAGTTGCTGGCTCTGTGTAAAGCAGCAGTTTTGTCCCCCTGTCTATTGATCAATACAGGTAGTCCTCGGGTTACGACGGTCTCGAGTTACGTCGTTTTCGTGGTTACGACGCTCATTCCGACTTACGAGGTCAGTGCATCAAAGAAAAGGAAGGCCATCACCATGGAGGTGAAAGTGGATATCTGAGGCAATCTGATAAGAGGGAAACAGCAACAGAAATTAGCAGGTCTTTAGGACTTAGTCGTTCGACTGTAGCTACTATTATCAAAGGTAAAGATCGCATCCTTGAACATGTGACAGGATCTGCTCCTATGAACGCGACAGTGATAACAAAGCGTACTGTACTGTACAATATCTTACTGTACTTATGTTTATTGATAATTATGTAGGGTACTGTGTTAGGACAGGTGTTTGGACAGGCTAAGTGTTTGCAGTACTGTACTGTTATTATGGTACAGTACTGTATGAACGTATGATCCGACTTACGTCGAAATTCGGTTTACGACGCCGCGTAAGAACGGATCCCCGTCGTAAGTCGAGGACTACCTGTATCATCTGCTATGATGAGTACTACAGCAATGAGTACTATGGCCATGATGAAAACTACTACTAACATCTTTTTTATTGTTATTATTCCTGCAGATCACTGGAAATTCAAGGCAGAACCCAAAAACATCAAAACTTTAATGTTACATTGCTTATTGCAGTAGCAATTAAGGTAACAATTTGATTTTTTTTAAAACCAGTTATATGTAATATATATGACATGTTTTAGAGTTTTCACCTATCGATATAAATAAGCATAGCTAAATAAATGTGTTTTTTTTTTCTTTAGCCTTGTTTATTTGGCCTTAGAGCAGAAAATCAGTTGCTGTGACCCCTTGCTCCCATAATTGGTGGACGTCTGATTTATCAGGGGAGATAAAACAGGAGCTCTGTTTTTCACTTGTTGTTCCTTAGACTGAACCAAACCTGAACTGCATCCATACACTTTAGGTTGTGGAAACTAATTTTTTTAATACTTTCTCAAACATAAGAAAATGAAGGTGCATATATACAAATATACTCACAGGAGCTTGTGCTATTAGATGCAGGCAGCTAGCATACATATTTCGGAAGCACTTATGCATTCATTAACATATAGATACATTTCTGATGCATACATTTACAAAGGCAGATTCACATGCATATGTCCACATCTATTGATGACAGATGCCAATTGACCAACTTTATTAATTCCAATAGGCAATTATTACTTGAATAATATGCTTAGTTTATAAAAACAGAAAAAGACAAGTTCTATCTAGGACAAGGATAAAGCAGGTAGTGCATGATAGCAATGGCCCAAAACATGCAATCATACATTTCAAACAAGCAATCTTACTTTTCAAAACCATTCATAGGGCACAACTACAACATCATACACCCATGCACACACAACCAACAACTTGTATATTGGGAGGCAGCCGGACTGCTGAGAGTACAAATGACTATTAAGCTTTTGCATTCAGGCATAGCATGTTTGGCTGAACTCATTAAAACAAATTCTCCTGCTAGTGCATGTTGTGATATGGAAAAAATTCTGGTAGATTTACTGACAATTCACTCATCACAAAAAGAAGCCAAATCCTTGACAAAAATTACATTCAAGCAAATCTGTACAATACTTATCTAACAGCTCCTATCACACACAGACAAACTTTGGAACCAGCATACAAAAGAAAATGATAACAGATTTTCACATCTAACTGACTCATGAATGTTATTTTTCTTGTTCACCCACTTTTAATTGTGTCTTACCTCGGAAGAGGAAGTTTGTACTTACGGAGCTGGTTAAAGGCTTGTATACAACAATGGAGAAAAATTTATTTATTTAAAATTGATTTACATGATAGATCTATAATAAAGTATTTTTAAAAACTATAATAAATCTTTGTAAAAAGTATCTTAATATATTTATAAATTATTTATGAGTATTTAGATATATTTTGTGGCCCTGTTTTCCTCAAGGAGTAACAAGGACTAAACTAAACTAATTTAGATATATTTATACATTCTTTAGAAGTGAAAATATCTGCACATATTACTTTGTCCTTCCTGTCTTATTATAAACCTTTCTGTGCTTAGGTGGATCAACTACCAGTTGTTGAGATTCATCATGATGCTACGAAGCAGCTGTCTGTGTACAGAGATGGCATAAAACTTAATACAAACATCACTGATGAAGAAAATTTTAATCTACAAGTTGACAATAATACTGTGATCATCGCTGTCTCACCTGGTATAGCTCTTGAGGTGAACTTTTGACGGGTGTAATGTCTTGTGCTCTGTTAACTAATTTTATGCTGATTGTATCTTGAACAAGTGATTTCAGAACATAACGGTTTGTCAGAATAAAGAGAGTGAGATCATAGAATAACCTGAAAAACTTACAAATAGTGATAAACTAAATATTAACGTAAAGTAAAAGTCAACAATCCTCCTACTTAAACACTGTAATATGCAAAACTTTTCATGTCCACATATTTCTCATAAATGAGAAATCCTGAAACTGCTCACTGGGTAGTGCTCCCACCTCTACAACTCTCTCTCTCTCTCTCAGAATGACCTTTGTCCCTTCCCGCTACGCCCTCTTATTACCCTACCCCAAATATTTTAGAACAGTGGTGTCCAACCTCTCACTCAAGGGTCGCACTGGACATATTATAAAATCTCACAGACCAGAACATGGGGGTTTTGCCAGAATTATGACGTTAAAAAAGAAATGTTTAGTCTGGTTTAAATGAGTGGGCCGAATGAGGCACCTTTGTGAGCCGGATGTGGCCCATGGGCTGTAGGTAGGGTACCCCTGTTCTACAATGTACGCTGTTGCCATGGTACCCCTCTCTCACTGTGTAAAAAGAGGGGTCGCCAAGTCACTGAAAAAACTAGTCCCACCCCACCCCTCTCTTCTGCAGAAAAACCCAGGGACACGGGTCACTGGCTAGGGAAAACCCACGGATACAGTTCACTGCCTAGGAAAACCCCAGGGGCAGGCAAGGGGGTTGCCTGACGAATGTCAGACACCTTCCCCCACCCCATCTGCAGTGTGTGTGCCAGCCTGTGTATATGTATGCCATCATCTATTCTCTACCACATTTTGGACTGCTGATTTCTAGTGCTGTCATATTTGATAAATTTCAATCACATTAACCTAGATTTAAGTTTCTTTAAATTATAAAAGAGCAGGTACACTTCACATTTTGGCAGATGGACCAATCCTAAGATGTCTGCAGGCTGGGTGCAGTCATACTTTACCTACCCCTGTTCTATAGCTATTAGAGACCAATAGTGTGATATCATGATTGACTTGAAGCATAGATGTCGATAAATAAATTAGGAATGCCAAGCTATAGAGCGTTCAAATGACTACTGACCATACACTCAAGCCTGTGGTTTTTTTTTTCTACTTTACCCATGTATAGTAGTCTCCCTTTCCATGACAGAAATTGTCTGCACTATTTTGTCACTTTCTCCGCCTTCATTTTTGGTGGTGTTGTTTTTAACCATTGTACTGCCATTAAAGCTTCCATCATGAGACATGGCCATATTTAAAATCTATTATTTTTTTTATTGTCATCGTTTCTCCTAAACCAAGTCTGTTGTCATTTTGCCTTCACAGATAACAACTGCTGCAGATGGTCTGTCACTAGTACTGTTCACACCACCAGATCAGTTACAGAATTCATCAGGCCTGCTTGGCTATGCAGATGGAAATCCTACTAATGACTTTCTGCTTCGCAATGGTACCACTTTTCAGGAACAGTTGACCCCTGAACTTATTTTTCAGTATGGGCAATCCTGTAAGTTAGAGGCTTGTTTGTATCATTTTCATTATATTGTTTCAATATTATTTCATAATGTCAGTAGATACCCTATAATTCTGTCAAGCACTAGACTTTCAGCATGGTTTATATATTAATGCATGTACTTATGTGAAAAGATATATACTCGACCTCTGTTGCAACTTCAGAGAATGAGGCTAATTGAAGCTTATAGACTGCAGCAGCAATTTTCAAGAAAGTTTTGCTAGTGTGTTTTTCCCCTGTCTGTGAGTATTTACAGTGCAACGTTTGACACCCACTGTTTCATATTTCTTAAACAGCTAGTGTTGTCATTTCCATCAAACTGCACACATTTCTACTTTTATGCTCGGTTATGCACATGAAAACTCACAGACATGCACAGGCCTGACGAGAGGGGGGGACAGGGGGGTCTGGTGTACCCGGGCCCGCGGCTGTCAAGGGGGCCCGGCCTTGGTCAGTGGATTTTTTTTTACATTATATACATTTTTTTATACATTATATACTGGGAAAATAATTTACGATTACAAGTACAAGGGGCCCGGAGAGGTCGTCTGTCCCGGAGCCCGGGCTGGCTCTCGGCGGCCCTGGACATGCACACACCTCACACATAAACTTATACACTGTGCAGGTATATATATATAAGTGCATGTTCGTACATATAATGTATGCCTTATTATTTAATACTAAATAAACCCACTGAAATATCATCAATGACAAAAGATGTGAAAGAAGTTTTTAACGTCATTGTTGTTCTGCCCTTCATGCTTAAATATTTGATTCAAATAATCCGTCCCTTGCAGCCACTGTGCAATGCCATGCATTCTTGCTGAGATGGATAAAGCCATATACTTCATTAATGTGAATCTTTTCTTCTAACACTGCAGAATTTTTTTTTTCTTGTTAGGGATGCTTCAGAATGCCAGTGAATCATTGTTCAACTACACCCTAGACCTAAACAAAGGGTCATTTAATGATTCTCAGCACCGAAACTTCATTCCAACATCGGTTCCTGCATCTGACATTGACATTTTGTCAGCCCTGAACCAGACATCTCAAATGGAGAAGGGATTGTCCTCCTGTAATCACTCTCTTGCATGTCTGCAGGATTTTTTTATCACCAGGAATGAAAACTTTTCGGAAAGAGTATCAATAAAGGATACAATAA
This sequence comes from Pomacea maculata, assembly GCA_004794325.1. Taxonomy (NCBI): domain Eukaryota; kingdom Metazoa; phylum Mollusca; class Gastropoda; order Architaenioglossa; family Ampullariidae; genus Pomacea; species Pomacea maculata. Next base: position 369,124 of record SRHC01003610.1, on the reverse strand, counting down.
AAGCTCAGATTTATCGTTTAGGTAAGCATACTTTTTTAAAATAAAATATTACATCTTACTCAGCCAGTTCATTTCCAAGTGTTTCAGGGCTTTAGTGGAAGTGCTAAAGCTTTAAAAGAGCAGATACTGAGTCTGGGGATGGGCACTTTTTCTGTTTATGCATTGTACATTGTGGAATAGCGTTTGTCATTCCGTGTTTCTACAGCTGATATGTTTTTCTTCCTTCAATAAAACTGTTGGCTGTGCTAGATTTTTAGTCTGGTGGCCTCCAAGAAATTAGCTGCTCACTCTAGGTCATTGATGATCCCCCTGACTTAAGTGTTTATGCCACTTTCTTTTGGCTAGAGCTTTTTGTTGTGATTTTTCTTAGACTGGATGACTGAAGATTGTGCTTTGGGTTCTGTTCTTCATAGACACATTCACAGTTGGTGATGTTCAAGATTCCCCTTTTTTTTATACAAGTGTTGTTTTTTATTTTGAGCTTACAGTGGCTTGTATGTTGATGAAAGATGATGGTATAGCTTTTCTGGGACAGTAAAATTGAAATTCTGCAAGACAACTACTTAAATCTTATACAAAAATAATGATACTACAAAGTACAATCACAGAAATGTGCATTCCTCTATCTGTCTACATCTGCTGCTAGCTGACCAAGTATCAGCTGCAAATAAGATACCTGGTTAAAAAATTGTAATTTCTTGTCTCCCTGAAATTTTACACACATTTCCATTACTATAACTCAAGCTTAAAGGTTAACCCAAGTGATAAAATATTTTTCAGATGATATGGCCTAGCTCATTAGGAAGTAATTTCCCAAATCTGAGTAACTATTTTCAGTTTGTGATGCATGAACATCACAGTTCTTACCAGTTTAGAAAGGATGAAAAGGCCTGGTGTCATTTTATTTCCATGCGGACAAAGCTGTTACCTTCAGTGACATTTACAGTGAGAATTTTGTTAAGTATAGTTTTTCTATTCCCCCTAAAAGAAATCACTGGGCTTTTTTGTGACAGATGAATAAAGGCATTATGCTTTATTAGATTATTGCCATAACTGACTTAAATTTATGTTCAAGTTGTATTATCCTGACTGCTTTTGTTAACTGACTTCATATGTGTCATATTTTATGACTAAAGCTTTTTGATACAACAAATTTACAGGAAAAAGCCCTCCTGTATTTAAAGATCTTCCAAAGGTATGGAACATTTCGCTCACAGCTGGAATATTCAGACTCAATGTCACAGCTCTGACAGCCACTCAGGTGTCAGTTCAGAATTATACGCTGTTGTCAAATGGCCTGAATGCATCTCTTGGTGAGTAATTTTTCTAAAAATACACAGAATCGTTTGTGAGAACTGAGAAGACATAAGAAGATAGGAATAGAAAAAGTCAATAGAGGTGATTTTGTCTAGATATGGCTACTTAGTTTTTATTGGATTTGACATCTTGCTTTTATACATCTTTTAGAAATTTTAGTGAAGTACCTATGGTAAGAGGAAATATGCTTTCAATGTTTTATAGCTTTCATACCATTGTTATACCTTATTGGTGGGCATTTTTTAATGTTACAAAAGATTTCATGGCTATCACACTTGCTGTTGATGCTGCACCTTGCAATTTCATCCTTCAATTAAAAAAATTCTTAAGTGACATATAATGTAATAGTAATAGACATTTTTATAGCATTTTTCCATTGATTTACTCAGCATTTTACAGACATGATAGGCAGACCTATCCACTTAAACGGAATCACTAACACCATCACCCATATTCACATGTAACAAACACTGTCAGACACTACAACACACCTACTTATACACAGGGTAAATACAAACATGTTATGCATGCTTATGGTCACATTGAAATCATGTATGAAGACATTTGAAGACATATACTTTTCACAAACATATGCTTTGAAAATTACAGTTCTTCTTATCAAAGCAAGAATGCGATGTGTTATTATGTCTAAGCTCATGAAAGACTTGTTTTTCAAAATATTCTTCAGTGCCACACCAGTCCTCAGCAGAATTCACCTGGTACTTCTCACCTGCAGAATTGCAAAACATGACTGAGGTCCCATTTTTTATCTCAGCAACTGATGAATATGAGCTAAAATCTACTTATGAGCCCAACATTGTTGTATGTGCTTGTCAACAAGAGCTACAGTGCAACTTTGCAATCTCTTCACTCATGCTAAGCTCTCAGCAGATGACAGGTCAGTTGGTATAAAGAATACTAATTGGTTCCTTTTGTTTGGTTTTTTTTTTTTTGTCTTTATAAGATTTTTAACCTTTAATATTCTTAGTTTTCAGCTTTACAAAACAGCGCACTAAGTAAACAGACTACTTACATTAAATGATTGAGCTGAGGGACCATATACAGGGCTTCTGCTTACGCAAAAAATTGCGTACAGTACGCATTAAAAGTTCGGAGGACCCCTTCAATTTTCGTCAATGGGGTCCCCTTCAAATTTGGGCAAAGAACAGGGACCCCTTAAAAATCTGAAGAAGGGGTCCCTGGGACCCCAAAGAATTTAGCCTTAGCAGAAGCCCTGATATATATTCCTTTCCCATGGGAAAAATTAATATTTTTGCAAGATTTTATGTAAGAAATTGATGAACTCTTTCTTGTGGAATAAGAATGAAATTTAAAATATTTGGTCTTTAGATATATCTGTGAGCAGCAATTAAATCAACAAGCAGCAGAAACATTGTATTGCACTGCATTGTGATATTACAGGAAAGAAAATTGTCAGATAGTTTCTTCCCTGTTTTAAATAAACATCCTGATAAAAAATGAGGTCACATGACTTCTTTAACTGCAGTGTAAGACCTCTAAGATTAATGAAATGTTTCAGGCTTGCTCTACCTGGTAGAATGTCAGTGTGGACTCAACCGAGGGGGACGATGGTGTGAAAAGGAGGTTGATGCTTGTGAAATATGCTATCCTAATGCAACCTGCAACAAGACTTTGACTAACAGCACCATCTGTCAAGCTTGTCCATCTGGCTTTGAAGGGAATGGCATCCAGTGCTATGGTGAATACCAGTTTTTAGACAGCTGCCATGTTTAAAGACCACTATTCTGTCATGTTTTGGCTATTGATATTTGGTTATTATATCCGAAATTAACTGTGCAATGATTAGTATCATGTAGGAAATAACAAAAGTATGGTTAATACATATGGCATTGTCAGAATAGTATTGTGGCACTATTATCAACAACTGAAATCATGTTACATTACAGGGCCTTCATGTTAAATGGCTTGTTTTTTGTAGATCAGAGTGGAGGTTAGCATAAAGCAGTAAAAGCTTGAAAGCTGCAGTTCTATTTCTTTTTTTAATTCTAATCTATTTCGTAGCTTTGTTTCATTCTCAGTGGCATAGGAAGATGCTTGGCTTTGAGGGGTCAAACTGCTTGTTGACAATGAACGACATTCACATTTCTGCCTCCTCGACAGTATCATTTTTGAGGGGACTGCTGCCCCCCTAATTTCCTGGCTTCTACGCTACTGACCCAATCATTTTTTCCCTCCCTTATTTTATTAAACAAAATTTGTCTGCTGCTTTTCACATTTGTTTGAATTATTTAGTTTGTCATTAAAAAAAAGTATTCCTTCAACATTCCTGAATGGCACTGAAAATTGGTTTCTTATAAGCAAAATTTATGGCTTTGACTCCATATTCCATTTCAGAGGTTGATGAGTGTCTGGGGGTAAATGAATGTGAGCAGTCCTGTCAGAACACCATTGGAAGCTACAGCTGCCACTGTGGGCCTGGCTTTAGGCTTGTTGGCAAAAGCCACTGCCAAGGTAATAATTCTTCATATAAACCATTTTCATCAAGTAAGAACTTACCATAAATATATGTGAAGAGAATAACAAATATGCTTTAGGCTGTTTCATTTTACTGTCAGGCTTAAATATCATGAGCTTTATCTCCTAATATTGGAATAGATTTTCTTAGTCTCGTTCTTTTATTTCAGACATTAATGAGTGCATGGAAAATCAGACAATCTGCTCTGACCCCAGCAAACAGTTTTGCACCAATATAGTGGGTTCCTACCAATGCCTGTGTAGACCAGGATATGGGGGAGACAACTGCAGCACAAAAGGTTGTCAAAAATTTGCAACAAGAGAACATATTTACTTTACATCTCGTGAATGATTTTTAAACATTTTTTTCCATTTCTGATGTCTAATATCCAGGGTTTTACTGTGTTGCAAAAATCAACAAAAAATATTTCTAAACAATATACTAGAATATACATTGTAAACTACACAAACTGTGTAATGAATTAAATAGATATTAATTAAATTTCACACTTTGAATGCCTCATAGATGTCATTTGCTACCGCTATCAACAATGTATTTGTTATTATTTGCTAGTAGCATGTTAAATGGAAAGCAGGTGTATATATTTCTTTCTCAATACACTGTATCTTGGACGTAAAAACATAACATGCATTTCTGACTATAACACCTGGACAAAAAAATGATGGCATTACTATAATTTATAACGTTATTCCAACAAACTACCTCATTTTCAGCTGTCCACTTCTGATTGGTCAGAACTGACCAATGAACAGGGAGAACACAAACTCAACCAACTCACCTCCCCTCCCATTCCCACCCCTGCCGGCCAGAGAATTTACCTCTTCAGTTTTTTGCTTCAACAGTGTTGGTCTAGTTTTCAAGCTACCTTGTTCTTTGGATAAGCGGTGTGGAGCCTGTGGAGCAACAAAGTCGACCTGTAAGCTCACACCTTCTCTGTACCAACTGCCTGTCATGCTCTCAGATTTGCCATGCAAAGTTTGCCGCTCCTTTGTGTTCTCCCAGTTCATTGGTCAGTTCTGTCAGGAGTGGATAGCTGGAATTAAGGTAGCTAGTTGGGATAACCCCATACAGCCATGTCATCTGGTAAGTACTCCAACAAAATAACTTGAAGGAAGTAATTAAAATTATTAAAATATAAATATAATAAATTAAAATATAAATATTTTACCAATTTGTTTTTGAACAAAAATTTACAAATTATTCTCTTTTACAGTCCCCTATGTATATGGAGGTCAGATCGTCTTTGCAGCAATTGGAGATCAGGAATGGTCTGATGATCTCAATCATGCAGAATCTAAGGCATTCCAAACTTTGGCAAAGAAAGTTAGCAATCAGGTAATTAACACTTTCATAGAGTCGTGCAGTTTCTTCCTTCACACTTTCAAGGTACCATGAATCTTCCTTTTTGCCTTCATGCTGTACCAGATTACATGACATTGTGGAGATCACTCTCTAGCTACCTCAAATCCAGCTGTCCAAACCCGTGAAACATGGTAGGACCTGAATTCAGCTCAGCCTCCCCACCTGTAACGACAGCGAGCACTCTACTCTAGTTTTTCGGCCAGCTATCGTGCAGTTAAGACGTGTGTCAACTACCTTGTTTCTTTGGATGTGCCGTGTGAGGACTTTATGGGCCTATTGGTGTCTTATGTTATCCTTGTAGATTAAAACTAATAAAGAAGCTGCATGTATTGAGCTGTGCTACTCAATATGTCGCAAAGTTTGCATCGCTTGCTGCTATTGTCATAAACGGTGTTCTATAGTTGGTGGCTGTGGCTTAACGCCTCCACCCACCTCAGGGCAACGTGAGCCTTTTTAGGCCACGTGAGCAGCAGCGGGATGGTGGGGGTTGACGTAGTTGAAAGTAATCTTCTATAACACTTTCCTTACTTCTGTGTGTGTGAGTGTGTTTAGGTAGGTGCTTTAGTTAAGCCTAACAAAAGTGTGATAAGTAATCCTGACCAAGAAAAAGGACAAAGAAAGGCATTAAGATTTATAGGAGCTTTATCTTCAGTTTATAGGTGTTTGAAGTCAGGGTTTGTATAATAAAAAGCAGACTGGTTGATTATCCTTCTACGACCTCTTTTAGTTATGACCTAATTTTGGCAGATTTTTGCACGCCTTAACAGGGAGGTTTTACTGTATAACAGTTGGACTCCAAATAAAATAGTTCCAAAAGGAATAAGGAAGATGTCAAAGTATTATAAGCTCAAAAGATAAGATGCATACTACTTGATGAGGATGTAGAAACAGTTTCAGCTATTAATTCAAGTAAAACATTGAACTACAGGCTACAGATACTTCAACTGCATGGACAAAAAATGTTTGTTATTTAGTTTTTGTCAGTTTTGGAACTCCACTCTTGATAATTATATCAGTAAATATATATCTCTCAATTTATCAGTAGTTAGTTGCTGATGACATGTCTTTGGATCCTGTTTATATGAGACATCTAGTATACATTATTACTAATTCTTCAGTTCGTGCACAAGCAGTTGTTTATCAAGTGTTATTTTTAATCATGCTCTAAATAAACTGTCTCTTTTTATTGACAGATTTTAGCTGTTTTAAACGAGACAAAGGGTTTTGAGAATATCGTTGAAGTGAACGTGATAAAGTTCACCAAGCTAACTGCCAATGGGTTAGTATATGTTGTCTGAAGGAAGATGTGTACATGTAGCTATATGTGCATGTATACAAACATTCTTTTCTGTCCCTATAGATGCAGATACAATGCATTTATATGTGTCTGCTTTGCGATCATTTTTGCTTCTGGTATCAAATGTCGGCAAAGTGAAATTTTTTTCTGTTGTTTAATACTGTATTAAGATCATGATTATTTTATAATGTCAAAACTCCACTTTACATTGGTATTAAACATATTAAATATATTTTTGCAGTTTAAAAGTCCAGTTTTATTGAGCATGATGTATATATTTTAACTAATTGGTGGTAAAAAAATGTATTTATGAAAGAGAATGCAAAAGTGGAAAACATTATTTTTGACTTCTTAAAAATTAATGCATTTTAGAAACTGCTGTTGTCATAGTTTTAATATCTTGAGAATATGGATCTGGTTCTTGCCTAAGGGTGCAGAAACGCAGCACAGACAGTGCTGTATCGCCACAGATTGCAGCAACATTTAATGCTTACATGACCAGTAGCCAGAACAGCAGCACACTCAATACAGCCCTTAAAGCAGGATTTGACAAGGCCTGTACTGACATCTGTTCTTTTGGACAGCTTTTGGGTGTCAACCGTGATCAATCTGGATTTGATGGTGAGTATTTTCTTTGTTGATTTTATAAATAGCCAAAACTTTGTGTTTTGTGGTAATATGCAGAGGCAGGTTAGCCTGGTGATTAGTGCACTTTACATTAGAGCAGGTCTTGTCCAGATCTGTGAAAGGAAGGTTCCTTCTACCTACCCCTAATCTCTCAGGACCTTTTTCTTTTGAAATAAAGAAAGGGGAAAAGAAGGAGAGGGATGGGCTCCAATTTTTGTGTGCTGTGCTCTAGATATATTGAGCCACTTAATGCCCTAGGACTGTTTAATTATCTTTATCTCTAAGTGGCAACAAATGGTTAATGTGGTTGCATATTTTCAGTCCTCTTTTATGGTTTCATAAGATCATAAGGTCACATTTCAGCTTCTGCTCTTTGTCAGGAACTAGTAAAGTGCTAAAATTATCATCTGCAAAAATGCATGGTAGACAAAGTGTGAGAGTATGTGGCATAGTATGTTTTCTTAGAAGTCATAGCTCTGTAAATATTGTGCTGCTAAGTCTCTAGTAAATATAGTGCTGTTAATTCTTTAGTAAATATAGTGCTGTTAAGCAAGGTTTTTCAATTTGGAAACTGTTCTGCAATCTTTGTAGAATTATGGACAGACAAATGCTATATCCCACAGAATCAGTCGCAACAGTGTCACAACAGGAATTAAGAGGCTTACAGAAGAAGAAAGCAGGCATAAGTGAACAAAGGGATATTCAATATGAAGAATAAAAACAATATTGCTATACCAACCCTTGAGATTATTATCATTACTACACCCTTGCCCACTTCATCCTTATCATTGTTGGTGAACTTCTGGTTTTCTATAATTCTTTGTTCGAGTGCTGTATTTGACATTATCTAGATTCTAGATTCTTCAAAGGCTGTGCTGCCCCCTTTTATTGAGTAAAGGAAAGTGACTCTGCCAGGGAATAATTTTGAAATCTTTATATCAATTTACAGAAACCTTTGATCTTTGCCAAAGTGAACGCTTAAATGATTGCCACGATCCTTCCACTGTCTGTATCTCCTACAACGGCACATGGATGTGCCAGTGTCGCACTGGCTATGAGCGCTGGGATCTTCAAACCAATGCTTGTGAAGGTGAGAAGGAGCCAGAGCAATAAAAGATAAAAGACAGGGCACATCATTGCTGATAAACATTAGCTGCAAGAAGTTTTCTGTACCTTAACATTTTGGTGTCATTCATAATAGTTTGCTGTGTTTATGACTTTCCTCTTTCTTTACTACAATGTTTTTAGCTTGTAACCTTGTGAGATTGTGTTTTAAGCAGCTGCATGTATGCATCAGGCTCAAATAAAAATCATTACATCTGATTTTGAAAAGATTGAAAAAGATTAAAGCAAACAGGATGAGCAAATCGATCTCAGCTAAATACACTTTGTGGTATCTGGAGAAATGTACACTCTGGGTAGTAAACAGCAGAAAGCCCAGGCTGTGCACAATAAACAGAATTTCATTTACATGCATGGGAAAATCCACATTTTCTCTCCCTCTCTCTCTTACACACACACACACTAAATAGCATCTCTCCATGAGCAAGTATTTACCATGAAAAACAAAAACAAAAAAAAATCTAAGAGCTTAAAAAAAGTAACATTTCTAGAGTATGTATCTGTCATCATGAAATGTATTTGTCACTTCAGAAAGCTGAATTTATAATAAAATTATAATACAATCTATTTTGGTCTTTTCTGACAGATGTGAATGAATGTTCACAAAACTCCACAGAGAACCTTTGTGGAATGAATGGAACAGTGTGCAACAACTTGCCTGGAACTTATAATTGCACCTGTTCTGACCTGTACCACTGGTCTAACACAGATACCAAATGTACTTGTAGGTATTACTTGCAAATGTGGTTGATGATATGCTTCTCTGTGTGTGTGCATGCACATTTATATGTGCAGAGAGGGAGCGAGTGTTTGAATGCATGTGCATCTAAGATAGGGAGGAAGAAGAATAGAGAAAAACAATGGGAAACTTATTGTTCCATGTTGATCAATGTTCTTACAGTGTATGACTACTGTGCGGGAAACCCTTGCTTTAATGATGCTGAGTGTATCAACACAGGGGAATCACCTGGATATGCATGCAGGTACTCTCAGTCAAGTTTAAGTTCGATATAATTATGTTGGGATAAACATGTTTCATTTGTTGTAACAGGCTTTGATCAATTTTTCAGTTATTTTCAGTCACTCAGTATTAAAATGACTGTTGATAGTTTATTACATTTTAAAGTCATCTGCAAATCAGCTGATTTTATAAACACAAATTATGAGTTAATCTCATATTCGATGTTTTAAAGATCTTGTTTACTGTGGATCTCGTGGACCGCCTGTTGAAATTATTCTCACCTGCTACTAATGATTTTACTTGTTTTCTTCAGATGTAAATATGGCTGGACAGGAAGCACGTGTGATACTGACGATGAAAAAGCAGCAGGTAATTAAATTTATTGAGCACTTCATGTAGAATGAATTTAGCATAATAACTCCCTGTTGGGCTCAGATGTTCTCAGATAAAGCTGAAGGGGAATCTGATCTTTATTTGATCTTTAATTGTCTACATCAACTGTATAATAATGCCTGTGTCAGCCTTATTGGCTTTAAAATCTTGACCCCCATAAGAGACTTAGGATGCTTAGAAAATGCAGAGGGTGTGTGTGTGTACAGACATGCGCAGGGGTGATGATGGGGGCTGTTTGAATGCATATGCATTTCATTTTGTGAACATCAGTGAATCTGGTATTTCAGAGATGAAAAGAACTGTGATAGGACTTGCAGCTGGACTGGGAGCCTTTTGTTTTCTCCTCATTGTCATCATTATTGTCATGTGTGTCATCAGAGTGAAACGGTAAGATCAGCTGTGAAGTAAAGTGTTAGGTGTATTCTGTGGTGGTAGCTGGCTTCACTTGCAAGTAGAGCATAATCTAGTTATCTTGTGGACATCAGTTTGTGTTTTTCACGGAGTACATCTGGTATATTGTGGATATATATATATAGCTGTGTGTGCAACATATTCTCAGAACTTTGTGGATTTGCTATTGGTGTCCAGAAGAGTCATTTTTTGTCACTAAATATTTTAATAAAATTGTCCAAATTTCAATGATTGCTAAATGTTTTTCAGTTTTAAATCTGTAGAATATTTTGCATACAGCTAATTTGTTTTATTTTTTTACTAAAATGCACGTCATTTTTTTAATAATTAGATTTAGTTCATTACAAACTCTGACTTCCAAACTTTGAACAATCCTTTTGCATTTGCAAGGACATACGTTCAAAAATCCACATTCTCACCAGGTCACAAAAATGAGGGCAAATACCACGAGCTGTAGCCTGGACAACTTAAAGGACATTTGTCTCAAATTCTGGTTCCCCCCCCCTTTTTTTTTTTAAAATACAAGGAGATTTAATTCAAAAATTTAATACATAGAGAAAATTGGCATTAAAATTATTTTTCTCATTACTTTGTACAAAATAACCTTTAATTTGTACAGGGACTTTAAGCAAAAAAGAGTAGATGCATCCCTTTATATAAATTACTGATGGGAACTCTTCAAGATAATATTACTATAAACAATTTTAACTATTCAATCTGTGTTCATTGCATGCAGTGTGTCCTACGACACTCAAAGTTCATGGCTTACTTTAGTCCCAAAAGGTGAACTGGCACATAAAAGGTTTTCTCTGGATTCTATCCTCATTGCTTGCTGTCCACTGTTCTCTCTGCAGAAAAGGGTCTCACTACACCTCATCATACAACGGGACATACACCATTCCTCGGCCTTACCTTGGTTCAGGCAGTGATCTGGAAATGGTAGATTTATCTGAAAACGGGAGTGGTTTCTATTTGCATGCTCGTCTTGATCGTGAGATCAAGGTTTGTGCATGGGCTTACAGCACTGGCTTTTAGCGTTTTTGTTGTCTGGGATGCACATTATGCTTTTTGTTACTTGTATAAAACCTTTAACATATACGGTCAGTTATACACATTTGCATGTCATTACTCAAACACTGAGCCAAACACACACACACACACACAGGCATGCCTTTGAATTTTCCAAATACATGTAGTGTTTGCATGTTTGAATAAATTTACATGGTAACTTTAACAAATTTGGAACGTCAGGTTGTGCATCTTGAATCGTGATGATTATTTTGGTTATGTATGTTGTGTATGTATCATTTAGTGCTTCATCATAAAACTCATGTGTGGATGCATGCTTATGTCAGTGCGCCAGTTCATTCAAAAGCATGTGGTTGTGTGTGTGGGGGATGTGTGTGTTGAATCATTACGAATTAAACACGAAATAAGTTTTATCACCAAGTACACTTCAGAATAAAATGTATGTCAGAAGCGCAGTAAAAGCAGACATTTATGTCACTTCGGAACAGTATGAGCATACAAAACTTTGCATCTGAGATGTTGGTACCTGAGGCGAAGGTAAGGGTCATTGAGTTCATCTGACCTAACACAGGCTGATCATTGATCCCGAAGTGCACATTTCAGTTCTTTCAATTTGGCTTTTTGCCAAAATGGTTACCTGTTAGCACAGAAATTTATTTGGTCTGTCCTTCAAAATTATCATTTTATGTACTTTTTTTATTTTTGTAAAGTGTAGGTGCATGCATGTTTGAGAGCTAAACAGTTTCAATAACGCTGAAAGAATTTGACTTGCATGCTTGCTGTTAACAGGCTTATGACAATTATTTTGCTTTTAGAAATGCATGTGATACAGTTGAACTAAACTGCCTGCATTGGTGAATATTTCATGGTGGTTTTAGTGATCTCCATTTACTTTGCTTCAGCTATGGTAATATGTTTTGTTATTGGTTGCCACTAACACAGTAGAAATTTGATTATTGCTACATAATAACAAAGTTCACCTCTTTGACTGCATGGTTGCTGACTTCATTTGATAAGCTTATAAGGGGCTACATGCAATTTTTATTCTAATGGTTATAGTATTGTTTTTTAATGCTCTATATCTGACAAATCAGCTGTAAGATTGGGGCGGGAGGTTAGGGCTTGGTATAAATACAAAGTTTAGACAGCTAAAAGTATTGGAAAATTACCTTTGCATTTTACCCATTTTTGAAGAACCCATTCTGACTATGCAATGTACAGGTTTGTTAAAAAAAACCCTAAATTATTTAGCTATTGAAACTTTTTTCAGACAATCAAAATATTGATTTATTTGGAATATATAAAGTATTTCTAATGTAAAATTCAGTATTTCTCCTGTAATTAGCCATCAACATTTTTTTTTTGCCTTTATGTAACTGTCCCTTATACTTGTTTGCAGTCACACAGAGAGTCTTTGCATAAGTTCACGGACTTCAGAAGCAATACCCTACTAGATGTGGATGATGAGCCAACCCATCCAGCTCGTGGACCACATGCGCATGAATATGACAACCATTCCTTCGTCAATGATCACAATAAACTTTGATGAACCATTTTTCAGTCTTCAAGATGCATTCCATCATCTGTGCCATTTATCAACATATCATATATATGCTGTTATGATTGTTTTTGCATTTTTATGAAACTGTTGATTCATTCACCAAGATTACAATTAATGCTAATTTCTTGAAGAGCTCTTGACAGTTTCAGAATTAACATAATTGAAGGTCATTGTTGTTTTTTCAGATGTGGTGTTCTAGCAATCAGATCAAGAGTGCTTTCACTGTAGAGTGACCATAACAAAAGATTTGCTTATTATTTTTTAGGAAGACCTTCACAGTGAAGTGAATGTAAACAAAACTTTTGTGTCATCACAGTTCTGTATTTGAGCACCATGTTTCTCAGTGTCTAAAAAAGACACATCCCATAACCTAGAGGAGAGTGAAGATAAGTAGTTTACTGTGTCCAAGGCACAATATGTCGAAACCAGAGTCTAACTCCTTTCCGCTATCTTTACTTTCCTTCATAAATCAACTTCCTGGCATCAAACAGATTTCTGAGGCCATGTCATAAAGTGAAGGTAAGTCTATCCCCAGGGCAACATGGGGAAATCAGAGGTAATGTCTTTTTTCCATAACCACCAGGTGATATCCAGACCCTGTGAATATTTCATTTATGTAACTTTACCCCAGGGTATCTTTTCCATTGTTTTTATTAACTATTGCTGCTAGGGTAAAGCAACATCTGTGGAATCTGGACACAACTTTGGAACCACAATAAGGTTATCCTCTATTTCTCTGTACTACCCCTTCACAACAGCTTACTTTTTTTCACAACTTTCATAATTTTCACAACTATGGTCCATGTAGGATGGGTGGGAGGGTTTAGTTTCCCAGTCATGGACTCAAAAAAGGCCTTGAATTAGTGACCTGCCTCATAGTTTGTAATACTAAGCACCAGAGTATGGTGCCTCCTCCAACAACACAAGAAAGGGAGATCCCATATTTACCAGTGTATTAAAAAGGACCCATACATTAACTACTTGTGACAAAATAGCTTTGACACTTCAGCTGCGACATGAAAAATAATTTACTGTCACATGTGGCTTTCTTTATTTTGCTTAGAAAGCCATGGTGGCTTGTGATATTAAATCTATGAGTAGCCTTGTTTGTTTGTTGTTTTGTTTTTTTTGTAAAAAGATGGGACTTGGAATGATGAAACTGAGAGCCTTTTTTAATATTGTGATTTGTTTCAAATACTTGTATTTTTGTGTTTTTAAATTACATATTTTGTATGTTTATTTATAATGTGTGTTGATGGTTGTGAATTAATTTTAACCAAAAATACATTTTAATCAATTAAAGGAAATGTATTTTTAAGAACAGATTGAAAATATTACTTTTTACTAGAAGATGCAAATATAACAGGATCTTTCTATGCGAGGTAAATTTTTGTTTCATATTTATGATTAATGCAATGCTTCTTTATATATATATATGCTAAGCATATAATTATGCACTCTTCAAAAATATTACTTGTCATGTTTTACTTGTTTCTTAATGTGTGCATTTGCATGTATATAATAAAATGTAATGAAATGCCTTATCCTTCATACCAACTCGAGTATGTTGGTTTTAGATATGTATTATTATTGCTTCTTCATAATATAACGATTAATAAGGAATTAGGTTTTGATTTTATGAAAAAAAATTATTGCCTTTTTTTAACATTTTCGAGCGAGAACAAAGTTTTGTTTCCTCCAGCAAGCAGGCTGCAGATTGGTTAGCTTCTCTGTCAAGATACTAGAATGATAACTAAAAGTGCTGTTTCTTCAGACTGCACCATTCTGAATGCAATTTTTCAGGAGAAAGCATATTATTATTAACCTTACGTGGTGGACTATTTCCGTCTGAAGAAAATGTACAAAGTACGAGGGTCGTTTAAAAAGTTATAAGCCTCACCCAGAAGGAGTTGACAAGACTGTTTTTCTCAATTTTTCTATATAGTCCCCCTTGACGTCAATGTACTTGGTCCATTATCTGTGCTGACCCTGCACCACTTGAATGCAGCAGCCGTCTTCACAGTTGCATAGGAATGGGAAGTCCTCAGCAAGTGTCTGTACCATGTTCTCATGGATTTCCTTGGGTGTCATACCTTTCTTTTGTAGATACTTTAAATCTTCTCAGGCCTATGTTTTGTCCATTTTTAGATTTCTCCCACTGCCCGTCACCTTTGTATGGCCTTCATGTGCACATGGAACAGAAATCTAGTAGTTTTTCTAGTTTTATGAGAAGTGATAGTGTGCTACCACAATAAAAATGTTCAGCTATTGCTCTTTCTGAGTGAGACTTAGAAGTTTTGAATGACCTTAGTACCTAGGTATAGGTGTGCTGTTACTTTTTGACAGCAGTAAACAAAAGGTCATTGTTTTCCTGAGGGTTTGATTTTTATTGTACCTGATTATCAAGGTCTTCCTAATTTCTTCCTCAATGTTTTCATTGTTTACAATATTTCATGTATATTAAGTAGTTGCAGGGATAAAGTAGGTACACACCTGTGCAGTAATGTATATCTATACTGAAGATAATGTTAGCAAAAATGCATTGGGTTGTATACAGTGTAATATTTATCAGCTGCATAGATTCCATTTTGTACCATTTTAGGAGACATGGGATTTAGGGATACATCATCAAAGCTGTGATTTCTAGCCAACTTTAAAGATTGTCTAGTTTGCCTTCTGTGGCCCATCCCAGTTTGGGGGTGAAGGCACCGGATATAGGTCAATATTGAAGGACTTTGTTTGGAGACTTTCTGCAAGCCACAGCATCATGCACATAATGGGCACCATCTTGTCCACTAAGATCAGGGAGATGGTTAAGTGCTAGTGGATGTCGCCTGTCAATGCATAATTGGACATAGCCATTTCAAAATGGTATCAATAATTATATAGAAAAGAAAATCTTTACAAGACTAGTCAAATCTCTTGAAATTTTACTGAGATTTATTTTGGTTTACAGGAGATGGGGAAACTTATCCAAATGAACATCTGTAGTGCATAAGGAATACACCATATTGCGATTAAAATTCTTGTTTCTGGAAGTTGATTAGAGGTATGAGCTGGGCTTTAACAATTTTTTCTTTCAAGTTATAAGATTTTTTAAAAAGTTTACTTTAGTTTTAAAAAAAATATATTAAACAAAATATATTACTTACATACAGGATGCAGAGTACTACTACTTAAAATTTTTTTTTGGTTAATTGTAACCCCTTACTTTTTAAACAAGTAGACCTTGCCCACCAGACTTCGGGATTCTGACAATTATTGGAAATTATCATTAACATGTGCTCTCACAATTTTCCCAATTTTGATGATAAACCTATAATACTGTTAGTTTTATGTTGAATCTTCATCCATCTTGTCATTTATCACAGTGCAAAGTGCTAAAGTGATTCCTCATTGGCTTTCGACAACTGTGCTGCTGCTGTAATGTTTCAGGTAGTTGCTGTATTATATTTGTGCTTTCCAAGGAATCAGGCATCAGAGTAGGCATTTTTCTGGACGTTTAACTTCCACGTTCCCTAAAATAGCATAAAATTTACACATGCAACTCCACTTCATTGCCTCCACTCTTATATAAAATGCAACTTGTTAAGATATATAGCATTCAAAATTGATTGTTAAAATGGATTGCTGTTTATTATATCCGTTTACTTCATAAAAATTAATGGTCAAATTTATTTGGCACAAGACAGTTAAATTTGTGTCTAAGCAGCAGACAACCACTTTTAAAAAAAAGTCTTGCTTTCTGGGGGAGGGGTTGTTTTAACTAAAAAGCAAAAAAAAAAAGTTGACTCCCAAGACTGAGGTTAGCAGGTTGATTTTGGTTATGGTACATTGCTATGGGCTATTTCTGTTTCCAGATATGTCAGAGGTTAGAACAGTGGCATTTTGAGTTTCTTGCTTTTTAGACTGAGCTATGACAACTGGAAATAAAAAGACATGCAAACAGTCTTTTCCTTTTTTGAGCAATTGCATGAAAAAGAAAAGGCCCTTCTAGGACCAGTATATGAAAGATCATTCACACTACATCAGAATGCATCCATACTGCTGGCAGGTTAGCAAACAGAAGTGAAAGAAATACACACCACAAAAAATTCAAGTTTATTTACCTTTTTTTTTTTTCAAAATCTGAGAATAACAATTTAACACACAAAGCCTGCTTCAATTCACCGGATGCATTTCTTCAGGGCTTTTCAGTAGCCCTGGCTTTGAAAGACCCTTTAGAACAACTTGACCTCTAAAAGGTATTTCAACTATTGCAAAAACCTCCGACATTAGAAAATCACTTTATTGCATCCACAGATCCACAACACTCAAAAGTCTGACAGCAGAGCACTCACCAGAACAGTCTGTTGTTACATTAAAAAAAATAACAAAAAAAAACCTCTGAACCATTGTAAACAGGTTTATAACTTCAAAAGTTCTTTCTCAGTAAAAGCAAAATTCCTTTCGTCAGGCAAATTGAAACATGCGTTATTAAATTAATTGTAAACTATCTTCATTACTGTTAATGCTTCACTTATGAATTAACTGTTGATATATTTGCTTTTTCTTAAAAGCAAAGTTGTTAGAGAGAGAATACAAATTCTCTTCCCCCACCACCATGACTGCACACCCTCATCTATATATATACAATACATAACTCTCCATTAATTGTTTACGGCACTAAAAGTTTTGTCTCTCTTCAGGAGGAAATTTTGACAACTGATGGATGTCTTGTAGATAATACGTCTCTGTTATAAAAAATGTGGTCGTGCCTTTCCAAGCTAATCGTAGGTTTTGATAACAAGTGACCTGCATGTTTTTATTGTTTAGGGTTTTCTTGTTTTCCTTCATCAGTGCTTGAATACTACTTACAAGCACCCCTGATATGGCAGCAGTCCAAAACATGTTTTATGCACATTAACTGTTTACACTTACATAATACCTAGGTACCTGTCTATGTTACATCTATTTATACACATTGTACATTTGACTTTTTAGAACAGGGAGAAATTAGCAGCCAACAAAACATCAGAATCAGTGCACACTGAGGACAAGCTTTAAATGTCCTTGGGTAATGTGCAAGACAGCTTTATATATATATCCCACTATTTTGACACATTCAGAAAATATTTTGAAGCACAGGAAAATGTCAGGACTTTATAGACTCTGTCTCTCTCCACAGAATCAGAAAACCCCTGGACATGAAAAATTCAAGTACAAATAATAAACCAAACAACAGCTGTTCCACAAAGCATCTGTTTCAAGCAATACTGAGCCAAAACCTGAAGACCCTACGCCAGGTTTCTCCCTTTCTCATCTGCCTATGCTTAAGTACAAAATGAAAAGGGAAAGAGAAGATCTTGACCTGATATTGTGTCTGTTTAATACTGGCAAAGAATTATTACAATAAGGTCTTCCTCGCAAAATGTAGGTGACATCACCCAGAATGCTTTTTTCCTGCTTCTTTCAGAATAAGCATAGCAAAAACAAGGCATTTTGTAACATCTCCAGCTCCTACCTAAATATTTTAAAACCCACTGCAGCACAATTGATATGCTGTAGAAACTCAAAACAGCCAGACCACATCATAACTAAAATGAACTAAAACATTTAAGGAAAAAAGAAAGCAACTATCCCCAAGTTGTTACAAAAGAAGCAAAACTGTGTTTCTGCATATGGCTGACACCACACAACTAACAGAAATTTCTAACGCCATTAAAACAGTACTTGTGGCAGCCAGCTCATCAAGCTTCATTAGTAATTACATCTTTACCATCTTTTGAAATTTTCACTAGAAACGGTGAAAAACACTAATTTCATGAAATCCACCAAATGCCTACAATTTTTCTCTACCTGGAACATAATGCACAATAGCAAGATGAAAAACAAACATAAAAAGTGTTTAAAAGTGTCTTGTTTCAGGCTGATCTTATATCAGAAAAGGACAGAAGTCGGTCTGGGCTTACACATTATAACAAAATGAGGGAACACCTTTCCCTGATGTACAGATTTGTCAAGCAAGTAAAAACAATTATGGGATGAGAAAGAGAAAAAGAAATCTGTAAAAAAAAAATTACAAGGTATCCTCTAAAAAATATCCATTGCAACAAGTATTCTCTACACATAGTGTGCTCAGTGCCTAGTGGATCAACAATAATACAAACACAAAACACTGCAAGAAAAGTTATGCAATATTTTGCCAGATAGTGTTGGCAAGTTGTTAATGAAGTTTTGAGTGAAATTGTTAAACTTGGTAATCAGCCAGGAGAAAAACAGCTTCAATCAAGAAGACTTATGACATTGCAGTAAAAATCTATAGCAGATGTTGGTCAGTGTATATATAAAATTTACCATTTCAAACAACACCAATCCCATGTATATAAAGTGTATATACAAGCCGAAACCCATGCTGGTGATGGTGGTTTGAGGAGTGGGTCACTACAGGCTCATAAATTGCTCCCGTTCGTATAACTATGTTCACATGGAAACTATGAATGAACAATGTTACAAGGTACTCTCAACAGACAGCACATCAGTATCACGTGGAAATAAACATCCTTAAGAGGATTTAAACATTTACATGTTTGCTGAAAGAACGAAAACTTTATCATACTGCTGTCAAATCAAACATTTCAACAGTGAATCAATCATAAGATCTTAAGTTGCCGACAAAAGGGCAGAAAACCACTTAATCTGCACATCGATCTTTTTGGCAGCTAACTTAGGTGACTCTACGACTTGCTCCATGACACTCTAATCATATGCATATGATTCTAATCATGTTTAAATAAATTTTGGTAACCTATCTTTAGCAAGATTTTTTTTTAAACTTAAAGTTAATCACTGCTTACCTAAACTACCAGAACTTCTTTTAATAGTTTCTCTCTCTCATCAGCAACTCCAAATAAATCACTTTTCAGAGGAACATCGTCACATTGTTTAATATATGAATGCAGTTGAAGAAAAAAGTTTTCATACTGCATTCTACAACCTGGTTTGCCTCTCTTCCTCTGATGATCTGTAAAATACTTCAACACCTACAAGTGCTAGCAGCATGTCAAGAAAGTTTATAAACTCAGCCAAATAAATTATTGGTAAGAAAGAAAAACAAATATTAAGCACTTAATTTTTTTTTACCTGAACCAAATGAAAAAATACTCTCCACGTCTTTTGTTGTTTTCTAATTCTGGTGCAAAAAATGAATAAATTTGGAAATGTGATCATACCCAATGAAAATACAAACAAACCAGAATAACACAGAAGATGCAAACTTGAGGCAACAAGAATTTAGAAAATGACAATGTAGCTTATGTCAGAAAGCAAGGGTATTTAAATTTTACATTTCAAGCATTCTTAAAAAAAAAAATCAAAACTATATCGTCATCAGCATGAATTTTTAGCTGGGTACCTGCCACACAATATGGAATGACGTGAACTTACAATAAACAAACAGAATATGATGCACTGGCTAAAGAGCTTGCCGGTTTGTTGATACAAATACAAAAAGTTGGCACGATGTCCTTAACACAGAATGACACAGCTGACTTCTTTTTGCACTTGATAATGATTTTAAACAAACTTCCATAAGAAAGTCTGCTTCTGATGTTTGTAGTCTTCACAAAGTAGTTAAAATGGGGAATCCCCTTGGAAAACATGACAGCAATTTGCTATTTTGCCATTTTTCCATCTGTGTCTCTCTGCTGTCTGATTAGTTGTTTGATTAGTTGTTTGTACAAACAGGCCAATGCTGTCAGCTCTTGTTTAATGACATAATGGGTCAAAGTAAACACAGATTGCAATGCAGTAGTGTGTTCTACAGTTGCTGGCACATGGCCAGATTTTCATCTGTAATTTTATGTAAGAGACTTTAAACACGTGCTAAGTTTATAAATCCACATGATTTATACAGACTGTAGAGCCTGTATACATTCAGGAGCATTTCTTATTTGTAATCACCATCACCATATTAATTTATCTGAAAATGCAGCATTTCAAAAAGTTGTTTTAACAGAAATTCTTGCAAGACCTACAAATAAAAATTAAAATAGGTATGACTTGTCATAACAATTCCCCAAAAATTGTATATAAAAAAAAAATGCATACATTCTGTACAACTTACAACCACAAACATTGGTGATATAAACTAAGATTTAATATGAAGCAAAAGACTTTGGAGATTTGTATGTAGCTCTAGGACAATTCAATAGAAAACAAAAAACCACATTCAAATATAGCATTAATTTCTGTATCATCAAGTCATTCCTGAATATTAAGGGTGCGGGAGGAGCCTGCAGCAAAACAAAATGATAAAAAAAAAACCAAACAAACAAACAAACAAGGACAAATTTGCGTTTAATGACATGCTAAATTTTGTAAACCAAATTATGCCAGAAACAGTTCAGTGGGATCTAGGCCTATCACATCCTGGTAACTCCCTGGTAAAGAGTAGATTACTTCCGACTGCCAGGGCCATTGGAGTCGCAACATGTGTTGACATGCTCCTTGAAGTCCTCGAGTGGCATGGAGTCATCGGCTTGGTATTTGCAAATGGGACAAAGACGGCCAAAGTGTCCAACCACATGCTCTGCAAATTCACTGTCGAGACCTTCGGCTGTGTTGATGTGCATCTCACACACAGGACAGATCTTCATTCCTTCCCCGATCGCATCCATGAATCTAGCATAAGGAGTCAAATATCTCATTATCATCATTCGCAAGGAAATTATTTCCTGTGAGAAACAAAAACTAAATTGCCACGTGTAATCAGCCTTGTCAGCAACATCAAATCTAAGCCAGAAAACCTCTTCCTATATAAAGAACATTACAAAATTAAACAAAAAGATTTACAAACTTTACATCTATAATGCTTTGCATCTTAATGGCAAGATAACATGGAAAAATTAAAAAGTTTCTCAATCATGAACTAGGCAGCCAAACAGACTAATGTTTTGATTTAAAAATAAACTTGGTAATTACTGCAAAATATTGGTCTGTCAACTTCTTCACTACAGCAAAGGCCAGTCTGCAGTAAGAGCTGGCACAGATTCAGTCAAGATTTTAATTTCAATAATGAGGTCCTCGACTTTTATGTGGCAACATCTACTAAACTGTCATTTAGAAGTAAAGATGTTGATGATGATGCCAATACTCAATTACTAACTTCTTGTGCAGGAGTATTCACTGTCACATTACAGTATATATATAAAAAAAAAATACGAGTCTGTACTGCTTGTCCCATCAAGACTTAATAATATCAACACCAAGCGCTTACTAGATGCTCTTAAAAACTTCAGAGGCTTCAAAATCTGAGTGTCAGACATGCTCATAGTTAGGTATGACCATGTTACGCCTTAAGTGAAGTGGACCGGCTGCCCATGCAAGCACGTTAAGTTCATTTTGTTGATCTGCAACAATTTTTTTCAAAAATGTCTCCTGCCTGTATCTGATGGTGTTTCATTCTATTCACCCCTTTGACAAATCTGCTTTATGATTGTATGAAATCTGTCCCAAAGATACAATTTTGGTAAAACTGACAATTGCTACACTGCCCTAAAGCGCTGATAGAAAGGGAACATGCAAGGACCCTATTTTGCAGATGGTTTTGGAAAGTGTGACTTGATGCAAAACAACATTAAATAGATTATCTGATCAAGACAGTCATAATGCACTAACCTTTCATCTTCACACTGAGGAATAACATCTGGAGCTGCATCTTCGAACAAAAGGTCATGACAGGCTTCATCTGTAGAAGTTCAAAGTAACATATTAATAATAATAAGTTCATTTTATAGTGCACTTCTCAATCCATGAAGGTGATCAGTGTTTTACAGAAGAACTAATAAAAACAAAAAAGACTGACCAAAGAAAAGCCTAGTATGGTAGATCCTTGGAAAAGAGTAGTTTTAACATGTAATTTGTCATCCTTCATATCATGTCAGCGAAATTAGAATATATGCAAAAATTTTACACTAACATTTTTTCGCAGTCCAAGATTCACAGTTTAGATTTGCAGTGCATTACAACAAGGTAACATTAGATAAAACAGATAAGAAAACTCAAGATAAACTTTACCACAAATCAAACTGGCTGGAGATCAAATTTATTGCAAAGTAATTTGTTAGCAAGAAAAAACTGCAATAAAACTCTCCTACAGTTAACATGTACGAAACAGAAATTTGGCTGTTTGTTAGAAGACCATTAGGTGACTTAACAGCTGAAGGGCATAGAAGGAAAGACAAAATGTCATGGTCATGGGAAACAGTTCAGCATAATCATAACAATCAACCAAAAAAGTGCTGGTTAAACAATGGGCACCAAAAGAAACTAAAAAAAAAAAAATGAAGAAGCTAACCACCTTGCGCCACAGAAGGCAAAGGAACATCACTCTCAATTTCGAGCAACCCTGATCCTTGAATATAGATCAAGTTGTCTTAGAATATGCCCTGTACTTCTGTTCAGGTAGTAATGATGCATTAAAGGCTTAATATAAGGTTAAATAATAAAAATGTCTTCCAGTTGATAGCTAAGATTGACCAGCCAATCAAAGCTTTCTGGAAGACTCTCCTCACCGTATTCAGGGTAGGATGAACAGCCAATCTGCTGCTTAACTGCAGCTAGCTTGGCAGAGGGTAGCACTTGGGGCTGCAGTGGTGGTGGTAGCTCCCAGCTTCTCTGGTTTCCATTGCCATCTGTGCTGTTTGAAGAGGCCGTACTTCCGCAGGCTCCAACCTCTTCTTGCTCGCACTCAGTCGTTGGGATGTAGTAAAATGCTGGTCCCCTGAAATTCCACAAACAATAAACAGCATTAAATTAATGCTTTGATGGCTGACAAAGACTCCTGACCACAGAGCAAAACAAAATCCATAACGGTTACCACCATGTTGTATTATGAACCATTGCACATGCTCCTCTATGTACATATCATCCAGCTGCCAAGGTGAAGAAGTGAGAACAGAAGGATCACAGCTAAACTTTACCTTTCTCTACGACTTCCACCAGCAGCATCCAAAAAATGGTCCTCATACCCATTGGAATGGTCTCCTTGCACATAGTTGCTACCATGGCAACTGGCACTGTGGCCACTTTGAGCTTCTGTCCTGCTTTTTTCTTCAACCTAAAGAAATAAAAATGAAGTTACTTAGGACTTGCATTTTTTTTTTAAGTGTTTACTGTATGCAAATGTTAAAACTGCTTTTTAGGTTGTTAACACTACCACAACTTGAATTAGAAATCAAACACTGTCTTCTTCATCAAAATTAGTTTTTCTAAGCTCTCGTAAATAAATACAAAAAAAACAAAACAGACAATTTTAGTAAATATCTAAGAACTCCTTACCTTTAAATCTCTCAGCTGATTGTTTAAGTCTGTAATGTGTGCATCCTTTTCCGCAATGCACTTCTGCAACAAAAAATGATAGATGACTGGTTTACTTAAGTGTAACTTGAAACTTATGAAAGTGATGGTCATCCTGAAGACATATTCCGTGTGTAACCTACGTGTAAATATTCTCATAAAAATTTTCACACATGCATGCACACACATTTATGCTCTTGCTCACATACCCTTTCCCTTTAAAAGATGATATTTACTCAACCTTCATCACACAAGTCAGGCAAGCTGAAAAGTGCACTTGTTCTTACCTCGAGAATACGAATCTGCTGTTCAAAAATTTCCCTTTGTTCAGCTGCAGTCTTTCTTACTTTGTCTATCTCAGCATCTTTCCTAGACAGCTGCTCATAGTAGTGATTCTGCATCATCTCCCCCTTGTTTTTTTCTTCCTGGAAGAGCCTTTTGTATTTCTCCTTCTTTATCTGCCTTGGTGAAACTTCCAGTGTGGTGCTGTTAGGTGTCTGGTCTTCAGGTGAAGCTGCCACCAGGCTAATTTTTTCCGTTTTATACTCCACTGCTTTGGCTGTAACCAGAAAATCACCAGAACATAAATGCATGCAAATAAGAAGTTATATTCACACCTTGGTATAAGTATCAAAGTACATGTGAATGCAAATTATATGCAACACATTTCTCTTTCATGTAAGTGCCAAGCAATTAGTACAAAAATTGAATGTTAAGATTTAATGATGAAAACTTTTGACCATGATTCCTACTATCAGATCTAATATGCTAAAAAATTTTTAGACATAAGACTTCGTCAACGTCTTCATGAAATATTATACTCCAATGCTTTAAGTTATACACAACCAGTCTGATAAAATAAATGTCTTTGCCTTTGTAGTGTTTTTCCAGTTTGCGCTGTAGCCTTCCAGTTTCAAGAAGAAGAGTCTTGTATTCCTCAGTGCACATAGCAATTCTCTCTTTTAAATCCTTGTTCTCTTTGGCCATCTCTACTCTGGACTGCTTGTTCTGACGCTGAAGACAAAAGTGTTGTTTGCTGTTTAAAAATTACTGACACCTATGTTTATT
Source organism: Pomacea maculata (assembly GCA_004794325.1). Taxonomy (NCBI): domain Eukaryota; kingdom Metazoa; phylum Mollusca; class Gastropoda; order Architaenioglossa; family Ampullariidae; genus Pomacea; species Pomacea maculata. The sequence goes on along the minus strand of SRHC01003610.1, from coordinate 344,121 downwards.
GCCAAGTCATTCAAAAAATCAAATTATAAATGTAAATCAATGATAATCCTTTTAGAAATAAATACCAGAAAATAATTTGCTGCCTTTATCATTAAATTGGCTTTATTGCTTTTCTTTATGACAAGCTACACACATAAAACTTAGTAGTGAATTCATTTTCTTTAAGACATCACGTTGACATGGCCTTAAGAGCATCGCCCCTATTGCTAACCTCTGACAGCTCTGGCTACTGACATCTAGGAAGAAAAATTGTGATCTGGTACAGATCTGGTAAACCCAGTAAACCTCGTGATTTCTACTTACATGTACAGCAGCAAGTTCTTTGTCTTTTTCCTCTAGCTGGATTTTCAGCTTTTCATAACGATCTTTCAAGCAACTATTGACCTTCTGTAAGGCATATAGGGCACCTTCCTGTGACCGCTGGCCAACTTGTTCCAGTTCCTTTATTTGCTCCTTCAGTTTTGTGTTCTCTTCCTCAGTATGCTGAATTTTCTGTCCAAAGAAAGTTTAAAATGCAATTTTCTGGGGCTATTAAAAACCTGCTTATGTTCCATCTATCTGCTTAAGTTTATCACAAGCTTAAAAGGCTTTCTGAAATTTGCTGTTTTTTCCAAATCCATAATACCAAACTATGCCCAGGTACCCCAAATTTAGCCTTATTTATCTCAACTTACCTCAGAATGAGATTCAAGTTCTTTCTCTCGGAGGGTCTGTTCAATTCTTAATTGTTTGAGCTCATCTGTAAAACCTGCTTCAACCAAAGCAAGCTGTTCCTTTAATGCATGGTTCTCTTCTTTGGTGTTCTGCAACACAATGCCAGATAATCACCAGGTCAGATTCAAGCTGTGTACTACACTGACAAAAGTAGGAATATCTATGAGTATGTAGCACTCTAGTAGTGTACTAAGTTATGTCTTTGTAAAGGGTAGGGGTTGAACAGCACCCAGGACTGTCCCCTTCTCACGCTGGCTGTGTAAGTAACAGCCAGCCTTGAAATGCCCACCCGCGGCTTCTGGCAACTGAACCTATTGCTACACCAGAAGTTGCAAAGTTGCCTGAGCCACTTGGGGAGATCATGACCAGACAGGGCAGGGTGGGAGTGATCATGGGGGCTGTTCAACGGGAATAGAATAAGTAGTGAAGCTTTACAGTTGAGAGAGGCTTTTTGATTTTGGATGAGAGAGTGGAGAGACGGCAGGCCAGCCGCCAAGTGAAAGTATGAATAAAATCTATAGTTGTGCGGCAATTTCCATCTTTGTTGTGTTCTTCTACGACTAGCCCACCGCTACATAGCCATCAGGGACTGACGTGTTGGTTACAAGTAATAAAAATGTCCGACCTTTTTCTTGTCTAAGCTCAATAGGAAGAATTTGTTAGAAAGCTTGCTTGCCTGTAGGTCTGAAGAGAGTTTGGCCTGTGCAAAATGGAATTTGTTTACAAGAAGCATGCTTGCCTCTAGGTCTGATGACAGTTTGGCCTGTGCAAGATGGAATGATTCCAACTCAATGCTCATCATGCGTTTCATCTCATGGGCTGCCTGTAGTTGATCCTCCAGATTCTGAACCTGTGTCTCGAGGGTCTGAATTGTGACCTGCCAAGTGACATACAACATAATAAATATAATCAAAACAAGATGCTGCTCAGAAATGAAAAAGGACAATATGAATATGTTACAATGATCAAGCTGTCCATATTATACATTTATAAGTGAATCGTCAAGGACTTACTCTGTCAGTGCAAGACTGTTGCTTAAGTTCCGTAACTCTTGCTACCTCAGCATTTATCTTCATCTCAAGCTGCTTTATATTAGCATCAACTGCCTCCTTCTCACTGACAGGCACACAAAGCGATAGCCTCTTCTGAAGGTCATCCAGCTCCTGGCTAAGGACCTCTATCTCTTTTAAATGAGATGTAGCAATGGCTTGGCTCTCAGCAACCTGCAGCTGTTGGCAGCAAATAAAGTACAGAGCACAGCTAATCAAACTAAGATACTATTACCAGTGCTATGAAACTGAGAAGTCTTGGGGTTTTTCTTTAAATTATAAAACAGAGTCAAAGCTAAAAATTATGAAATTCAACAATTTGTTTCAAAATTATAAAACAAGATCATAGCAAAAAATTCTCAATTATACTGATGACACAAATCTCTACAACAATTTGCTTGGTAGCAAAGATAATGGTGTTACTGTAATATCTTTACTGTCTAGAAGTACAAATTTCCAAAACTGAAATTGTAATGTCTACATACAAAACTCACTTTACAATAACTGCTGCAGGGCATTTTATTAGAAATTAGTCTGCAAGCTATTTCTAAGTTCAAGAATTGGCTTTGTTTGCTTAATGCCATTTTAGCAGCAAAGGCCATGCTATATCGAGAAATACTGCCTCAGGATTCTGTAATAGTAAACACTTAGTGATGAGTTAAAAGATATGGTGGATGCTTAAAACAACCAAAGAGTAAAATTTATAATTTTAGAAGAAATTTGTTTTTAAAATTCTTTCAAAAGTTGTTCCACAGAGCAACAATAATAATTTAGGTCTCCCATAAATAAAATCAAGCATTATATGGAAAGGCATGGAGTGCAGCAATCTGCTGGCTGTATGTCAAAAAGAAACAGGTCAGAAGCCAGACACAACATTTACAGTTTTAATGCATCCAGAAACGTACCTTGTAGCTGTCCATCTCATTGATTAAGCTTCTGTTTAGACCCTCAAGCTCATCTTTAGCTGCTGTCAGGGCCTTGATCTCTTGCTGGTATTCGTGAATCTTTGCATCTTTTTCATGAAGAAGCATTTCTAGCCTTTCTCGCTCCTACCAGAAATGGACCATCCATTCAAATTACAACAACTCAAAGGTATCTCAAACGTGGCCCCATCACTTTTTCTGCATTAAAAATCATATCCTAAAATCTGCCAAAATTCAAGCAAAATACTATATTTTTACTTCTGTAAGTTGGTGTGGGCATTTGGCAAAAGCTGTATATTAACATATGCACTTTGCTTCAGAGACATAACAGGTTTTTAGGTGGTGGTTGTTTTCATAACAGTGGAATAGACAAAGAATAATGAGCAACATTGCAAAATTAAGCTTTATTATAATGCCCCTCTTCTATCTGCAACAACCCTTTGACACACCTTTTCTGACAAAGCCAGCTTCTCTTTGACTTCATCATGGGCAATGCTCATGTCCTTGGTTGCAGAAGTCATTTCAGTCAACTTTGATGTCAGCTCGGCCAGCTTGGCATTGGTTTCTTCCTCAGCCAGATGGTATCTGTGAAGTTTCTTGATAAGACTCTCTCTCTCTTGCTCCATGGCATGAAGTCGCTGAACAAGGTAGGATAAAAAGTATTCTTTATTACCTAGACATTGGGACAATCAACCCCTTGCATCTCAAAATGATCTTTACAACAGAAAACCAAGGTGTTAGGAGTAGACAATATGTTTTTTTAATGATGCAAGACTACATGACTGAATGTGAATGTATATAAATAAGAAAAAACATGCAAAGTTCATGCTGATATGCTAGCAAGCAATCATAGCCTGCTGTCACATATTGACTGTCTAAAGCTGTTACGCAGAGATGGGCATTCATGTGGCACAGGCATACAGAATCCACAGCGCATTCTGTAAGAACGCAACCCCCTTCACCAATCCCCAATCCCATCTAACCCTTTCAAGCACCAGAGATCCAAAGTGTGACCTCAGAAACATATTTGCAAGACAAAGTGTGTACAGCTGGAGAATGAACTAGAAAGAACCATCCAGTTCATCAAGGTTATAGAAATTCCAGTGTGATCACACAAACAAAAAAGACTATATTCTAATGGGACCACTCTAGTGCTATCAACTATCGTCTCCAAGCAACATCTGACCACTGCCATTGATACAGAAGCTGTCAGAACTTTACATGTTAAACAAAATCTACATGTATTTTATTATTTTGTAAATACAAATTTAATCTTTCTGCTCCTAAATCACTGACCCATAAAATTTAAATTCTAAATTAAAGTTCCTGATTACTGAAAAGGCACCAACATCCCTTTATATTATCATGACTAGGAGTAAGTGGTGGTGGTGCCTGTTGAATGTAAAAGGATATATTACCGTAGTTATTTTGGAGATTTCCTCTTCCAGGTACTTTTTCTTATGTCGAATCACCAACATCTCATTATCTGAATCACATAGTTCCACAAACTCTTCGGCACATGGCTGTTTGAACTGGAAAGGGGTACTTGCCCCACGAATTGTGCCACTTTGAGAAACATAACAGAACTGGTAGAATTCCCCATCATCTTTAGGCAGACGATTTTCTGAAAATAATAATAATTATTTTCTCTTTATTTTCTCACAACTTCCAATATTCATGTTTGTAGAAAGGACAAAATCTGTATTCTTCATACTTACAAACTAATGCATGATAACAAATTAAAGTTTTCAGACATCTGATTTAAAGTGCTGCTATAATGCTAGTAGTCCCAAAACCCCAAATAACCTTCTACTGTTTATAAAAGATTAGGTATCCCTCATTCACCACTAAGCTCTGTTTTGAATGGCATATTTTTTTTTTTTTAACATAACCCAACCATCACATTCAGACCAAACTTTCTGAAACTGGTTTAGTGAAAAAGATTTTATACCTAGGCTTAAACAATGTTGCCCCAAAAGATGCACATGCACTGACATCAAACAACTTCTTTTAAGCTTCTTCTGCAGCTTTCATATAAAGAGCACTTTAACCTCAAAATATTAAAAAAATAAATCACCTAAATGTTTTTAAAACTTAGTTTTCCAATTTCAATTCAAAACTGACACTCACCTGGAAACACAATAGAAGCCTTGGCGCCCACACTTGATCCTGATTCAGCAAGTGAAGGTGTGGGTGCCCATTCATAGTATACATAGTCACGTGGGGTCAGCCAACCCACTTTGTACAAACCAACCCAATCTCTGTAAACACACGTGTATGTTGTAGTGGTACCTACTATACAACAGTAGTTTTGTCACAAATGCCAACCAAATATACAATAAGCCCTAGAAATACACTGAGTATTGGTAAGTCAACCTACTGTACAACTCTCTTTCTCAGTTAATACCTACCAATTATGTTTAAGATTTAAAAAGAAAACTGCAAAATTAACAATTATAATAAGTAAAAGATAATTAAATCCATTATCTGGTTTAGACTGTTTTAGTCTATGAAATATAAACTACACATTTAAGGCTTGTGAAAAGACTGAGCCAAAGCGAACTGTTCTACTGGCTACTTTGGGTCTTATACTGCCCTGGGTTTTGTCAAACATGTCGTCTAGTAAATAATGTGTCTAACAACAAAACCACCCATTATTTCCAAATAAAATGGATAGAAGAGAATGTCAATTATTTTTACCAAGGAAATGCTACATGCTTTTTGCAAAGGGACCAAGATTAAAAAAGGGATATTTGATATTACAATGATCTATGGCAGTCAGCTACTGCACAATGAGAGAGCTTTGGATACATTTAGCGACATGATTTATGACAAAAAGTTTGGAACTGACTAGTGTATTGAATGAGTAAAAATAGCAAAAGCACATGACAAATGAATTCTGAACTGCCTAGTACACTGTACCAGTAAAACTAAGTCAAAGGAAATGGATATAGATGAGTGCTAGAAATATATGCAAGAAATGACTGGCATAAGCATGGTCTCTGCATCATCTTTAGGCCATTTAAATCTGAGCAAAACTTGCTTAAATTCAGTTTGAGCAAAAACTTGCTTAAACTCAGTTTGAGCAAAACTTTTTTAATTTGAGAAAAATTGATCCAAGAAACAAAACTGCTGCATTCAATAGTTGAGTCAAATGTCTGGAGTTACGCTAAAGTTGAGGTGGGGGGAGGAACAAGAATGTGTTGCTAGCTTTCAGCCAAAATGAGCCGCAAGTTACAACCTCAAAATGTAAAATTATTTGAAAAATATAGCTGTGAGCATTTTTTAAATTTATTTTCAAGCAACAATCAGCTCAAAACTGACAGGTGTAAATGGCAAAATGCTCAGTAGCTATATACCAGGTGTAATGTATGGTATAGCTAGATCTGAAATATGCTTATGTGCTGAGATATTTCTTCCCACTCATATCTTTTTTCACTGGATATTAAAAATGAAACACATCAGGGATATAAGGTAGCCTTTTTGTACAGAAATTATTCTTTACAAGTACATTTTTCATGATAAAATTACTGATGGGTATCTATTTTCATTTGAAGGTGCTCAATGAGCAAACTTTTGAGGACCAAGAGTTCCTTAAGTATGGTGCCATAAGGAAGTTAAAAAAGATGGGGTCTCCTTTATAAAAAGATGCTGTTTGGTATATGAAGCTTGCACAACAATGTTCAAGTCTTACAAATATTTTCAATTCCATGTCAGAATGGTGAGCTTACAAATATTTATACACCTGCCACAATGTTCCAACGCCGTTTACAATTTAAAATTAAAGAAACAAATGCATGAAAACAGTATTTACCTTGGAGATGCAGTGATGTTTTCGGTCAGAGTATAACTGCATACTACATCCGAATCTGTTGGGTACATCTCCGCAATTTCATGAAACACCACTGCTGCAAATTCGGAATGCCGTGCTGGAGTTTCGGGAGAAGTGGCTTCAAGCGGTCCTGAATTCTCCATAGTTGTAACACTTACCTAAACAATTATGATTTATGTTTCTGTTTATTAAGGTCAACCTGACATGAAAGCAAAATGGTGACTGTCACACTGACATGAGAATATGACTGTCGTCTCTAACAAACCAAGCTAACCCAAACATTTCAATAGAGTCAACATTAAGAATTTGAATGTAATAATACTAAAAAAGACTATTTTAATTTTCACACATGCTGTTTACTATTTTGCTACGTCTGTGTAAACACGGAAGAGTGTATAAGACTAGCCAGCCATGACACTTCAACATTCTTTAACAATTTAAAACATAACTTGCCTGAACCTCCAGCTGGCCGTTTTCGTCGTCCTTTACGAGTACTTTCATTTATTGGAAGAGATTCACCATGTACTATCTTGATACTGACCTCGAGAGGTAGCAGTATATGAACTAAACGCAGTGGAACTACCTAACTGTTGTTCTGAATCTCAGCTTTGTTGACGAAAACACAAGCTATTTTTAGGCAAATGTCGGGATTACACGAAGAACAATCGGCAATTTCCGACAATGCATTTTCGTTTTTAAATAAGTCTTGAATTGAGTTTAAAAATTAGTATCAATTTCCTGTATCATTTTTAAGATTTCATTGGGATGAAAAATCAGAATTTAGAATTAGAATATATTAAAATCGTGTGAGGATTTGGTTGATTCGTTCAGCTATTGGGTCATCACTACAGGTCATACTCATATGACTATGGATGTGTATACAAGGTCGTGTTATGACTAAGTGCTTGTAGTCATAAATCATAGATATAATTAGGTTTTTTTTTATAGGGAGATGGGGAGTGACGACAACATTTGAACAAGGATTATACTTGTTTCCATTCAGTTTCGCACGTGATATTTAAAGAGACATGGCATCGGTGTATTGCTTGTCGCAGAATTCGAAGTCATATATATATATGGTCGATTACCACGATCGACCCTTCGATCTCTGACCGTTAATAGTCCTGAGTCGATTCAACCTCCAATCTCAGTTGATTCAACACTGAGGATGGGGGAAGGTGCTGGTGGCGCAGTCGCGATCGAGGTCTGGGGATCGCCAAAATGGCCTGCTGTTAGTTTTTTTTTTTAATGAAAAATAATGTAGGTTCACATTACCACCCGACTTTCTCTGGTCAAGTATTACAAA